>VMDO01018818.1:0-41236 GCA_007922755.1 Pedetes capensis
TTCAACAGTATGAAATATCTTTCAGATCTACAATATATTTAGTTTTCTCAATCCTAGAAGAAGCATATGTTCATTTAGAACTGAGGTCAAAATCCTTATGAGAAACACATTTCTAACTATTACATATCTATATAGTTATTCTTTACTTAAAACTCTTCTACATGATAAGAGAAAGCTTCATTTGGAAAATAATATTTAAGCTGACATGCACAGGATGCATCTGTATAGGAAATGGGTAGAATACTATGGGTCAGGCAAAAGGAAAGTCTGAGAAAAGAACTTGGATGAGTTTTAAAAAAGGATATTTAGCTAATTGTGTCCTTGTCATGTCTTTGTGTGTTCCCTAGGTCAACTTATCATGTAACTAAAAAATCAAGACCTACTGTCAAAAATGTGTAATAGTAACATTAAATTCCTAGACATTATCTTACCTGAAGACCTACAAATCAGCTCATTTACTTCATCATATCAGCATTCCTAAAATAAAGATGTTGTTGTTGTTGTTGTTGTTGTTGTTGTTAGGTGCAGTCATGTTTGCCTCATAGCTACCCTATGTACAACACTAAAAAACACTACCAGACACTGTGCCATGCCCAGCACTATGTCAGTGCTTCTCTGTTATTCATAGGGTTTCAATAGCTAATTTCTTGGGATGGTTTCAGGTGTGCATTTCTAGGTCATTCTCCAATTTTTTCTCTGCCAGGGATCAAACCCAGGGCCGTAGAGAGCAAAAAGCAAGCATTCTACCAACTGAATTCTGAATTCCAGACCCAAGAAAAGTTAATACATACATTGAAATAATGTTGACAATCTACAACTTGGAAGAGACATTGGGACATTTTGAAAATTAAAACAAGTGTACTTTCAAAACAGATCTCATATCCATCCATATTTTACATACTCATTGTTCTAGTTTGGATATAGTATGCTCCACCAAAAGACTCATGTGTTGAAGTCTTGGCTCACAGCTTGTGCTTAGATCATGAGGCTCTAACCTCATCAATTCAGTAATCCATGGTTGAGTTCACAGCACACTGGGCTACTAGGAAGTAGGACCTAAATAGAGGAAGTGGGTCACTCAGAAGTGTGGGCATCACTTTGAAGGGTAAATCTTGTCCCTAGACTGTTCCTCTCTAGTCTCTTTCCTTGCTCCCCTGCCACCAAGAAGTGAACAGCTTTGCTCCACCAAGAGCCCTCCTTGTGATCTTCCGCTTTGCCACAGGCCAGTGGAGATGGGGCCAAACCACCATGGGCTGAAACCTCTGAAACTATAAGTCAAGGTAAATGTTTCCTCCTTTAATTTGTTTATCTTAGGCATTTTGTCACAGCATCATGAACACTCACCAACTCACTGGTTATTGACATCGTGAGTCAATTAAACATAATTATTCAGGGATCTTCTTTTTAACTATTATACTATTCTATCTCAGAACTAGGTAGGTGATCAGCAGAGTACAGGTTAACTTCCTGTGGATTTCCTTGTCATAAACATGATTATTATCAAAAAACAATATAAAAATTCAGCTTATTTAATTATTTGTTTCTGGGACATATGAAAACAAAAATTATTTGACTAACCAAGAACAAGCAATTCCTGAGGACAAATTTAATTATAATTCTATGGAAATTCAAGAAGCTGAAAGGTCAACTTGCCCATGATAAGCATCCAGTTGTTAAAATAAAATCACATTAATAAATTGTTTTGTTAAATGATTCAGAGACAAACAAACCACTACTTTTATTCCTAGGATATTGACATAAAATTCATGTCTGGCTTTTGTCCTGTTTATTACGATCACTTGTTTATCAACTCTATCTCTGAATTAGATTCACTATGTACCTTTGTCTTAAATCATCCCCATGTGTTAAGCCCAGAATCCCTGTAATTGCTTTATTGTTGATGCTAAATCCTTATTCTATCCTTTCACATAATGTTAGTTATTCAATTGACTGTGGTTCATTTTGAGAGTAAGATTGAAAGAAAGATTTTGAATTCAAGGATTCAGATTAAATTCAACAAAGTGTCTTCATAAATTCTATGTCAAACAGAGAGTAGGTAGGAGAGTTAGAATAAATGTTGGCTAATCTTATTAAAATAAATGCCTTGACCTTTTCATAATGCAAGGAATATCTCTCAACAGGAAATAAGAAAGAATCCTTACACTTTAGAATCTTTGCAACTTTATAGTTATAGTGGTGTTTCCATAGCATATTATTGCTTTTCTTTCCTTGATTTATTAGTTTCTCATTTAAATAGAGTAATTAGTAGCACTGGTTATAGACATTTTAGTTTACTGTCTTATTTATACTTTTGATATATAAGCATATAATTAACTGGAAAATGCTAATGTCTATACATTTTCAGTTATAGAATCTTGTGGTGCAAGAATACATTTAAAGAAATGTTCAACTATTGCATAAGTAGATGAGAGTCCAAGGTTCTCAATACCAAGAAAAGAATCCTTTCAAAATAGCACCTGAGTGTAGAAGGATGTATTTGCTTTCTTCTGAAAAAAAAAAAGGAAAGGAAAGGGAAAAAAGGAGGTGTATCTTGAAGAGTCTTTGTTCATTTGAAACCATGGAGGCTGTGTTCATTAAAAATAAAGAGGCTGTGTGCAGTTTTAAGTTGCTTCTGAGAGGCCCTAAGACACCAGCTTTAAGCATCACTTGGATCCGTTAGACTTATTACAAATCTGAATATCAGACTTGTCTCTCTCACTCTCTCTCTCACTCTCTCACTCTCCGTCTCCCTCTTTCTCCCTCTTTCTCTTTCTGGTACTTGCAAGCAGCCTATTACCAGGCTAGGTTGGCATGCTTATCTCATTTTTAAAAATTATGTGTATATACACACTTTCTATACTTTAGAATTTCTGTGAATTTTCTAGGTAAATACTAGCTGATTACCTTCTAAAGGCCCAGATCCTTCTGGTCTTGTAGATCTCTGCTTGTAATCCAGTCATAATAATTAACAACATTTTTCTACCTTCACAGATATTTTCCCACTCCAGGCCTGACTATGTGCATTTTCCTCTGTGTGGAGTATTAAAGACAAAGGTGCACCTGACTCATGCCATGGCATTTTCAGTGGCATCATATGCTTCAGAAAGCTGGATGTTAAATAAGAGAGACAGGAAAAGAATTGATGCTTTTGAATTATGGTGCTGGAGATCAATATTGAATATCCCATAGACTGCCAGAAGAACCAACAGACGCATCCTAGAAGTGCAACCAGAGACCTTTTTGGAAGCAATGTGTTTGATATATTTGGGGCATATTGTCAGGAGGGACCAATCTCTGGAGAAGAACATCAGGTTTAGGAGACTGGTAGGTCAATGAAAAAAAGGAAGAACGTCAACAAGATGTATTGCCATAGTGATTGAAACAATGGCCTTAAATATGAAAACGTCTTTTGCCTAGCCTGGTATGATTGTGCATTCTTATAATCCCAGTGGCTTGGGAGTCGGAGGCAGGAGGATTGCAAGTTTGAGGACAGAGGCAGTCTACATAACTTAGAGAGACCCTGTCTCAAAAAGTAAAAAAAAAAAAAAAAAAAAAAAAAAAAAAAAAAAAAAAAAAGGAAAGAAAAAGGACTGAGGGTGCAACTAGGTGGTCCAGCACTTGCCGAGCATGCAAGTGCAAGGCCCTGGGTTCAACCCCCAGTACAGAAAAAAAAAATTCACTTGCCTGGCACAGAGTCACAGAGTTTCATTCTGTTGTATATAGCATTACTATGAGTCAGATCTGATTCCATGGCACCTAACAACAATTTATCTTACATTTTACCTCAAATTTCACTTTTGCCTTTGAGATACACCTGAACCCAGAAACATTGTTATTTAATCTCACAACTTTTATCTCTTTAGTAGAGTTATTAGTAAAACTGCAAATTTTTGTAAGTTTACTTTGTACTTAAAATTTGATAAGTGCAACGATGTTATTACTCTTGTTCACTGTTGTAACTCTAAGGCATAATACAAAAATTAACATTAGATTTTATAATGTACAACCAAATACACATGTACAAAGAGAGAGGCAGACATATATTTAGAAAGTTAAATGTCCAAAATGTAGAGCTTGAAATACAGAAAATGACCAATTACAACACATGACATTAAATCCATCCGTCAAAAAATGCTATTCTATGCATTCCAGACTTAATTTATATTACACTTGTCTCCAGTATATATTATAAACCTGCAATATTTAGTGTCATGATGAATGAAACAAGTAATATAAGTTGAGAAGACCCTGTGCATTTTATGAGAGTTTTGCCAAAAGTAGAAAAATAAGGATATATTAACTGTTCTAGAAACACGTTATGTGTAAAGAATATATAAGTGGACAAAAGACCTCAACATAAAACCAGAAACCTTAAAATTGCTGGAAGAAAAGATAGACAATATACCCCAACATATAGGCATAGGAAAGCATTTCCTTGACAAGACTCCAATTGCTCAGGAAATTGCAACAAAAATAGATAAATAGGATTACATGAAATTAAAAAGCTTCTGTACATCAAAGGAAACAATCAACAGAGTTAAAGAAGACCCCACTGAATGGGAGAAATTTTTTGCATCCCATATGTTGCACAGAGGACTAATTTCCAGAATTTACAAAGAACTCAAGAAAACAACTCCCAAGGCAACAAATAATTCAATACACAAGTGGGCAAAAGAAGTAAATTGAGAGTTCTCATGAAAAAAAAAAGTTCAATATCTCTAGCCATTAGGAAAATGCAAATCAAAACAACTCTGAGATTCTACTTTACTCCAGTAAGAATGGCCAAGGTCAATAAAATAAACAACAAATGCTGGCTAAGATAAGAAGAAAAGGGAACCCCCTTTTACTGTTGGTGGGGCTGTTAATTGGTTCAACCACTTTGGAAATCAATATGAAGACACCTCAGAAAACTAAAAATAGACCTGACATAAGACCCAGTTATGACACTATTGGGAATATACCCAAAGGGAGATGAGTCATCATACCACAGAGACACCTGCATCTCTATATTCAATGCAGCACTTTTCACAATAGCAAGGATATATAATCAACCCAAGTGCCCTTCAAGACAAGAATAAGTAAAAGAATTATGGTACATATATGCAGTGGAACACTACTCAGCAAGTAAAAATGAAATTATGTCATTTGCATCAAAATGGATGGAACTGGAGAACATCTTCTTATGTGAACAAACACAAGCCCCAAAAGAGAAATACCATATGTTCTCACTTATATGTGGGAGCTGAATCAAACTTAAAGGAAGGAAAAAATCCTATATGTAAATTGAAACATAGTGAAAAACTCAATTAAACTTAGTGGTGAAGGAACAATTTAAGAGGTGTAAAGAAGGAGAGAGTGATCTAGCAGAGGGAAGGGAAGATTGGGGAAGATGGGAGATGGAGGTGGGTCAATGAGGACAGATGAAGGGGGAGAGGTTAATCTTAATGTAAACAGCAAAACCTTATGAGTATGTTGGAAAAAAGGAGAAGATAGGAAAAAAATAAAACCTACTGGAATATCTAAAATTAAAAAAAATAAATTATAGTAATAATACCAAAGGCTGGCCATAATATAAATGGACTGGATCACTTATCTAATACTGCTTAGAATGTAAATAGCTAGATCACTATAGAAAAAAATATGGGCTTATATCAAAATTGGGATGCATGTATATAGATAAATATTTTCACAAAAAGATATGCAAGTAGGAAGGAGACCATTGGTGGGGGGGATAGGGGAGGAGGGTCATGAGAGTGTAGGGGGAGGTTATGTGGGCAATGTACAATGAAATGTGTATTTGAAAATGTCATAATGAAACTCATCAAGTTCTATATTAAAATTACCAATGAAAAAGAATATATAAGCATTTGTATATTCAGCATATGCTAAATTATACAATTATTTGTAAACATAAGATGTTTGTCTTGTGCATCTTTTGTAATTCTCTCCCAAACTTCATGTTAGTGTCCCTCATGGTTATGTGATGTGCTGACAATTTAATTTAGGATAGCAGTAGTTATAGTTGAAAACAAGGAGACATAGGTGTCATAGGAGCCAAATAAAAATTAAATGTAATGTAGCATGAATAGCAGCCATAGAAATAATGCTAATTGATAATATGTTGGAGTGATCCAACTCTGATAAAATATATTCCAGTTCCACTGGAGAGGGTGTTTCTGGCTCTGCTCAACATTATGTTTGGTAGATTGATGACATCTAGTTAGACAGCTCAGGTCATGTGATAGATGGACAATGGAATGCTGTCCATTTCCCCAAAAATCAAATAAGCCTACAACTGCTTCTCCATAGAATAGATACCCATAGAAAATATCACAGCAGTGCTTCAGCATCCTAAAAGTGTTATTGTTACACCACAGAGCTCACTGAACGCTCTATTTTTCAACTTTAATCATCAGACATACTTCAAAATCCATCACTGTTTCTTGAATCCATATGGCCCATGTAGTAAAATAATTTTCCCAGTGGTTAATATGCATTAGTTGTATTTTTTTCTTTAATCTTCATTTACAAGTGGCACTTTAGGGTTACTTGGGAAATGAGCTGGAATAGCAAGCCCAAGAAATGTTCCTCCAAATTTATCAGCTTAGTATTGTGTCACTCTCCTTTTAAAAAAGATATATCTATAGAATATATGTGTCATATATATATATGTATATATATATATATATATGTATATATATATACATATATATATATATATATATATCTTTAGACCTTATGTCAATGTAGAAAGACTTTTAACCTCTTTGTATTTATTTCCAATTTTTCCGTAAACTTGAATCTTATGAAAGTATCTAAACTAATAGTTCTTTTGGCTCATCATCTCCAATTCCCTAATATCATCAATTTAATGGATACTCATGACATAAGGAAGGGAGAAGAAAACAACCTCCCTGTAGAATAGATTATGACTTGATACAGTTCTGAGGTAAGAGAATGAAACTGTATTACTGAATCTTCCAGTTTTGTACAAACAATTTTTGCTGTTCTTATAATATGCAGAGAATAAATGATGCTCATCAGACCAACACTTGAATATCAGATGCCAGATAATTATACCTGGAGAAGCTGTTTAAATTAAAGTCACCACTCAATTAAGTGTATAATAACCTACTGTCTTTTCCAAATCCTTTTTTTTTTTGGCATAGGAAAATAAGCAAATGGAATTGGAACATGACTAGAATCATCAATTCTGAATAATTCAAGTTTGTGGTGGTGGAACTAATCCCATAGCTTTGTAGAAAGGCAATATTGCTTTTGGCTTATTCTTTTGATAGTTCGCAACATCTCTGGGGACTTGCATATTTTTTCTAACACAATAGCTTTTATTTTATAAGTTAGGGAAAAATGTGAGATTTCTGTGGATTTCTGTTCTAACAGTGCATGTAAGAATTGAGAAAATAACTATTGCAAGGGTTTGGATTGTCATTGCAGGAGTTGTGAGCTGGGCTGAACCAACTCTCATTCATGATGCCTGTATTACCCTGAACTGACTATTGCACCACACTGGCACTTTTAATTTTAGGAATTAGTATTAGTTCAAAGTCAGCACCATAGACTGAAAACTCTGGTTATTTTTCCCTTCCCAGCCCCAAATCACATGGATATATGATAAAGACTCACTGGGGAAAGACTAGAAGGAAATCTTAAGGAACACATATTGAACCAGAGCTTCGAAACTATAAGCTCTTGGGTTCAGATTTGGGTGTGGGTTCAATATGTTAAAATTCAGAGGGTTCAGGTTAAGTTCCTGTTCAGGCTCAAAATTTTATGCTTATGTGTATATAGAGAAGTAAAACATTTTCAATTTTAAATAGCTAATAAAAAAGAAAAGAGTAGAGAAAAAAGACAAAACAAAAAGAAAAGAAAAGAAAAGAAAAATAGAAAAGAAGAAAAAAACACATTAAAATTGAACCCAAATCCATTTTTTCATTGGGTTCCATTTCAGGTTCACATTCAGAAAAATTTTATAATGCTTTAAATGTAAGTATACCAGATTCAGTTTTAGTTTGAGAACCTATCTACACTTAGAATTTAAACCTGAACACAAATCTAATGTGAACTTTCTAAATCTTAATATGTAAAACCTGCATCCAAACCTGAATCCAATTTTTTCATAGCTTGGAAGTCCTGTTTTTAACCAATCTGCATTCCTTCTTCAACAAACTGATCCTCTCTTTCTTGCTAAGAGTTATAACAATATAAACTAGTTCAAACTTGAACAAATTGTAGAGGAGCTGAATGTTTCTATTCTAGTCATTGACCTTATGCTCAACCCAGATCTTGCAGTTCCAAGTAAAAATTTCAGAGATAATATGATAAGGTGGCCAAATTTTTCCAAAAATCTCTACAGGCCTCTGATGCACTTCATGGTACCTGTGGCAAAACTTGTCTATGATAATAAAGTAGGATCCACTTGCCCCCAATAATTCTGCTCATCATCTCCATGGAATTCTAGGAATTCACTTGATGACAACAGATCTCAATGTCACTCCTGATCTGTAGATAATTGCTATTACAGAGTTCTTTAAGGATGTTCGTATTCTGCCTATCAATGTAAGCCTTAAAGATGCAGTGTTAAGGATTGCCTTACTTCAAGAGACAAAATTAGGGGTTGGAAAACAGAGTCACATAATGTATCCACTCTAGAATTTCAATCATATTATGCCTTTGGATACTTTCCTCTAGGGCATTCTTGTCTGACAGAATTTCCTATAATGATGAGGTTATTCTATATCTGTTATCGAGTATATCTAGTATGTTAGTCACTAGTTACATTTTACTACTAAGCACTTATAATGTGGCTAATATAACCAGACACATGAATTTTTATTATAATTTTCATTCTATGACCACATGTATCTAGTACTCTTAAATTAAAATGAACAGATTATAGTATACAAAGGAAGATGTGAAACCACAACTTTATTTTCAATGAGTTACATTTGGATAAGCATTTCAGGGTACCAACAGGATAGCCAACTGCTTGCTGAACACAATGGAAGTCCGACAGTGATTAGTACACTCATATCCAAAATATCTGCATGATCAAATATTATATTTACCTTAAACCATCATTCTTAGGATCCATTATGTCTTTAAATCTAATCAAATTGAGAAGCAAATTCAGGATTTGCATCATTAAAGTTATATGTCCTTGGGAAGAAATTCTGGTGTTAATAACTGTTTTATTGAAGTTAGGGAAAACTATCACATATGCACTATAAGTGTTATGAAATAACAGATTTATTGGTAGGAAATAGGCCTTCTAGAATAGTTAAAGAGCTTTTGCAAGTGGGGAATTAGAAATTCATTAAAAAGAGAAATTAACCTGACTTTTTAATGCACAGGTTACATAGACAAGTCAGAATTTCCCAGGAAAACTGAGGAGCTAAAGTCATTCAGCACTTGAATCAAGTCTGTGAAGGGAAGACTTTAGGGTGCTCAGTAACCTTTAGAGCTATTGGCTCCAGTTAGTTACAACTTCTGTGGGTCTCCATGCAAGTAAGTAGTGGAAGAATTGTGGCCACTGTTTACTTGTAGGGATAACGAATGGGAACATGAGGTGGACATAAGCAGAGAAGAGAAATGATAGGCCAGGACCTGGTGGGTGCTTAGCTGATGTCTGCCGACTTATCTGATCATAAAATCCTGAAATAAATGATTATTTCTTCGTTTATATTTTAAAAATCTCATGGATGTTTCAATTTTGGACAACCCTAAGAAATTTCTACATTGGTTAATTACTGGGAACTGGTTCTAGGAAATGATTCTTAGATTAGCAGTGAAACATCTGAAATAATATCTATCTCAGTTTTGATATTTAATTAATGATACTTGATGAGATTTAAGGAGGGATAGTTGGTGGATAGAATCAAAAAGTCCAAATTTCTTCAAAATTATTGATATAACACTGCTTTCTACTCCAGTTTCTCAACTAGCCTCCACTACAATGGTTCTTAATAATCCTCCTACTGAACTAAAAATATTTTATTAACTCTTTTTTTTTTTTTTTGGTGGTACTGGGGGTTGAACCCAGGGCATCCCGCTTGCATGCTCTGCAAGTACTGGACCATTGAGCTGCACCCCCAGCCCATTTTTTTACTTTTTGAGACAGGGTCTTGCTAAGTTACGCAGACTGCCCTCTGGTCTCGAACTTGCAATTCTCCTGCCTCTGCCTCCCAAGCCACTGGGATTACAATTAACTCTTGATAAAAGAAATCACTTTGAATTGCCATATTTTACATAATAAACACTTTTATTATAAAAGTTGATTGCACCAAGTTTCATACTTTGATAAAGGTGGGTCAGTAGCACTCTTGCTTCTGGATGACATGAATTAGTACCAAGTTGTATCATTCTCATTGTGAATCACCAATTTAGGAATTTCTAGACACTATGACATTAAAATGATTCAGGAAACATCAAAGGAAGATTAAAGGAATACACAGAGTCATAATACAAAAAGAATTGGTAGATGCTCAACCATTTAAAAAGTTGCATATGAAGAGGAACTAATAGTATTGAAGGATGAAGTTGAAGCTGCCTTGAAAGAACTGGTAAAACGTGAGGCTTCAGGAATTGAAGGAATACCAATAGAGATGTTTCAACAAGCAGATGCACCATTGCAGGTGTTAAGATGTTTATGCCAACAGAATTGGAAAACAGCTACCTGCACAACTAACTGGAAAAAATCCATATTTGTGCCTATTCCCAAAAAAGGGGACCCAACTGAATGTGGAAACTATTGGACAATATCGTTGATATCACACACGAGCACAAATTTACTAAAGAACATTCAAAAGTGACTGCAGCAGAAGATAGACAGGGAATTGCCAGAAAATAAAGCCAGTTTCAGAAGAGGGGGTAAACAAGAACATCATTGTTGATGTCAGGTGGATATTAGCCAAAAGCAGAGAATATCAGAAAGATGTCTATCTATGTTTTATTGACTATGCAAAGGCATTTGACTGTGTGGATCATAACAAATTATGGATAGCATTTCAAAAAATGGGAGTAACAGGGCACTTAATTGCACTCATGAGGAATCTGTACAGAAACCAGGAGGCAGTTGTTTGAATAGAACAAGGAAACCTGTCTGGTTTAAACTTGAGAAAGGTATACATCAATGCTGTATCTTTCACAATATCTCTTCAATTTATTTGCTGAGCAAATAATCTGAGAAGCTGGACTTTATGAGGAAGAATGCGGCATCAGGATTGGTGGAAGACTCATTAACAACCTGTGTTATGCAGATGACACAATTCTGCTTCCTGAAAGTGAAGAGAATTTAAAACATTCATCGATGAAGCTCAAAGACCATAGCCTTCAGTATGGATTGTGACTAAACATCAACAAAATAAAAATCCTTATGACTTGGTCAGTATGCAACATCACAATAAATGGAGAAAAGATTGTGGTTGTACATGATTCTTCTTTGCTTGTTTCTTCAATTAAAATGCATGGAAGCAGCAGTCAAAAAATCAAAAGACACATTGCTTTGGGAAAAGCTGTGGCAAAAGATCTTTTTAGAATATTGAAAAGTAAAGATGTCACACTGAAGAGGAAGGTGAGCCTGACTCATGACATGGTATTTTCAGTTGCATCATATGGTTGTGAAAGCTGGATATTGAACAAGGGAGACAGGAGAATAATTGATGCTTTTGAATTATGGTGCTGGAGATGAATATTGAATATACCATGGCCTGTCAAAAGAACCAACAGATCTAACCTAGAAGAAGTGGAACCAGAGTGCTCCTTGGAAGCAAGGATGGATATACTGTGTCTTACATATTTTGTACATGTAGTCAAGAAAGAACAATTCCTGGAGAAAGATATTATGTTTGGGAACGTGGCAGGTCAATTCAAAAAAGAAAGAAAGAAAACCCTCCACCAGATGGATTGACACAGTGTATCCAAAGATGAGCTTAATCATAAATAAGATCATGTGATTGCCACAGAATCATGGAGTGTTTCAATCTTCTGTACATAGGGTTGCTTTGAGTTGGACTTGACTGGAGGGCACCTAACAACAACAACAAAAAGAAGACATCATAATTGTCTCTTTAGACCACATCAATAAAATGAATTGATCTGTCTTGGGAATGAGAAAAAAAAGTCTAAAAAAGATTTCCTATGAGAAGAATTTCCTTTATTCCTGTACAGTTTAGTTAAGGTTATGGATCAGTTGAGATATACTATTTTCTCTTAGCATGCTAATCATTGTTGGTTTCATTTATCTCTCTGATAATTCTAATAGCCATTGCATATCTGGCTCTGATGCTTCCATTCCTTCTTTTAACTATATATTTTACCTTTTATTATTTTTGGAATTTTTTTGATAGCTGGACATTATGTACTGGGTAAAGGGAATTGCTTATGGAATTGTGGTTGTAAATTGTGAAGATAGGGAAGTCTTTTATAGTTCCACAATAATGCTTCAGTCTTTTATTTGTTGTTGTTGTTGTTGTTAGGTGCCGTCGAGTCGGTATCCGACTCATAGTGACCCTCATAGGGTTTTCAATGGCTGATTGTTTCGGGATTGCCTTGGGAGTGGATTGCCAGGCCCTTCTCCCATTTCTGTGGTGCTGGGAATTGAACTCAGGTCCTCAGAGACTGCAGCGCAGAGCTCTACCAACTGAGCTAAATCCTAGCCCTCAGTCTTTTAGTAAGCCTATATTTCTGAATTGTGAACCTCTTATGTATAAGGTGTTTGTCTCCTGTAGGTGGAACAGAATGGCTATATCTGGCTGTAATTGAGAACTTTCCTTTTCCAAAACATGTCAGCCTCAAATATAAATGTAGCAGGTTAGGCTCTAGTTAACTAGTTTCCCTGGGGGAAGACCTTCTTATGAGGAATAGAATGCTCTGCTATTTTTCAAAATGATTTATTTCTGCCTCCCTACCATGCAGAAATAGGAGGGATTTGTCTCTCATCATTACTGTGAGGATAAATCAGGCTGCCAGAGGTCTCGAGATTCCCCCAGCCAGGACCTGCATGCAAAGGAGGAAATAACTTGTCACCTCCCATCCCTAATCAATGCGCTAAGTATGTTGCAGAATTCCAAAGGCAGCAAGAGAGATCCAAGGCCTAAGGAAGACTTTATTAGTATAGGTACATGACTCAGTGCAATCACTTCCAAAGACTGAGCCTTAAAGAAAGGAATCTTGGACCTCTCATAAAGGTCTTATAGAGGGAGGAAGGGTTACAAAAGGGATAGTGGAGTGACATCAAAGCAAGGTTACAGAAGCAAGTAGAGGGTGGTCAGGTGGTTGGTGATCTGTCACAACTTATAGGAAGAGAAGGGCAGAACTTATATTCTTCCAGATTGGAACAAAGAGATATAAGTAGCAAGTAGTAAGCAATTCTATCAAGGTGAAATAGCTTGGCTATTATTAGAAATTACTAGTTAATTTATAAGAAACCAAAATGATTTAAACACACATTATTTGTAACAAGTAAAGCAACCTATAGCTGTACAGTCAGTGCTTTAATAGTACAAATAGTGTTTTAATAAGTAACTACTGGCTTATCTGAGAGGGGTGGTCTTTCTTTGGGAACCTGTTTCATTCTCACATCACATCATCAGTTTACAAACCATCCTCTGGATCATAACTAATGACAATACCCTAAAACTCTTGGCATATCAACACATTCAGACAAAAAGTAATATTTACCAAAGTAGTTGGCTTTAAACTATCTCTTAGCCCAGAAGTAAGGAATATATGATAAATTCAATCTAACTAATTGCTGTTTAAAAATTAATGATAATGGACAGGTCATCAAGGATCTGACAGCTAAAATATGAAAATTGGCTCATGTCCATGTTCAGACTTAAAAATCATGGTCCCCAGACTCAACTTTTGGAGATTGTTTCTCAATTCTTAGAGGTTTTAAAACACTAATAAGTATGGTTCCAGCCATAGGATGAGTCTGCCTTATACTGCCTTACCTCCTACCTTCACTTGTTAAAAGCATCTGGACCACCATGGACAGCCTCATTAGTTAACATACCACTGCCTGGCTAATGGCTCTAGTTAAGTATCATACCCTGCCAAATAAGAAACTACCCACCTCTATGGGGTCATGTCATGAGAATAAACATGCTTTTATTTCAATCCATTTATTTAAAAAAAATCAAAGAGGGGAATAAAGCATGCTCCCAAAGAAAGACCTCCTCTGTCAAATAAGACAATAGTTCCTTATAAAAGCACTGTTTGTTCTATTAAAGGACTAATTGTTCAGCTAAAGTTTGCTTAATTTGTTACAAATAATATGTATTGAAATAATTTTCATTTCTTACAAATGCACTACTTAATTCTAGTAATAATGAAGCTGTTTCAGCTTGATATTACTGCTTACTATCTACAATGTGTATTTTCTCATTCCAGTCTGGATGAATATAAATTCCCCTCTTCCTGTAAATTGTAAGAGATTACTGACCACCTGACCACCCTCTACCTGCTTCTGTAAACTTTGTGTGTTCTCTTGCTGTTACCACTTTTGTAAGCCGTCCTCCCTCAAGAACTCTATAAGATGCTGGGCGCGGTGGCGCACGCCTGTAATCCCAGCGGCTTGGGAGGCGGAGGCGGAAGGATCGCAAGTTCGAGACCAGAGGCAGTCTGCGTAATTTAGCGTGACCCTGTCTCAAAAACTAAAAAAAATGGACTGAGGGTGCAGCTCAGCAGTCCAGCACTTGCAGAGCATGCAGGCGCGAGGCCCTGGTTCAACCCCCAGTACCACACACACACACACACACACACAAAGAACCCTATAAGAGGTCCAAAATTCCTTTTTTAGGGACTCAATCTTTGGAAATGATTCCACTGAGGTCAAATACCAGTAATAATATAGTCCTCCTTAAACCTCTCTCTCCTATTCCCTTTGGAATGCACCAACAAAAACCTTATTAAGCTCATGAAAGTAGCACTCACAAGAACATGGGGCCTAGATAAGACCGGGTCCTTCTATAGTTTTTAAATTTGAAAGTTATAGTTCGTGTTTCTCTTCCCTGGTACTAAGTTCCTTACAAGTACGTTTCCTGGCATGTCACGATTCTCTGTATGTACCTGTAAGTATCTTCAGTTTGGGGACTAGCAGTTTGCTATCTGACCTCATGTACCTTATGAATCTAACTAGATACATTGTGTTTTGTTGTTGTTATTGTTGTTGTTGTTGTTGTTTCAGGTTTTTATTGTTGCATGGATGAAGTGGCAATGTCCAAGCTCCTTCCATGTGGAACTACAAACAGAAAATCAGCTGTGTAATTTATTTTACAGTACTTGAGGTTTGAACCCAAGGCCTTGCACATACTTTGCAAGTGCTCTATAAATGGGCTATGTCCCAGCTCATTTAAATTTTTTTTTATTTTGAACCAGGGTTTCACTAAGTTACGCAAGTTGCCTGTGTCCTCAAACTCACTATTCTCCTGTCTCAGCCTCCAGAGTTGCTGGGATTAGAGTGGTCCACCACTGGTATGCAGCCAGCTGTCTACTTTTTCAAAGAAAAATAAGCCAAGCAGAAAATAATTACATAAAATTAGTTATCATCCTACGTTTCACAATATGGAGAATTCTCAAATACCTGCTTCTGAGGGTCATATCAGAGGAGAATTTACTGCTCACGTTGAGCATTAGGGATAGTTCCAAACAAACCATTCTGCTTTCTGGCTTTTACTTCTCTATTTGTAGTCTTTCCCTTATAATTGTTCTTAAGCAATAGAAATGGAGATTAGGCATGCTGTACATAGATGTTAACTTGAATACAATGAGTTAATAATAAGTTAATGTTGCCTATAAAACGTTTTCTAGATAAAAAGTTTTTAACATAAAATGGAATTTTTACAAAAAAACAATGACTAAGCATACTATTGTTTCCTTTGATACCAACTCAAATAGCATGAGATTTTTGTCATAAACATAGGTTGTGCTATTCTGAGCAATTCTAGTGGCATCTGGTACCATCACTTACTGAATGTCAACATTTTTCTTTTGGAAATTTTTAATTTATAAAGTTCAATTTAATAGCTTTGGCATTTATTTATGCATGTATACATATACATTTGTATATATATTATACATGCACACATATTTATGTTGAAGTGTGTATGCATGTGTGTGTTTACATATGTATATATAACTACACATATATGCAAGGATGTATAGCTGAGAGGGATATATTATTAGAAATGAATGATAAGATTGTTGCATTGATAGATAAACATCATAGGGTGTGCATATACAAACTATGATGACTATGACATTACTATGTAATATAATCTTTTGTAATCACTCTCATATATGTGGTCTATCAATGACCAAAGTGTTACAATGTGGCATATGAGTCTCTCCTTTTCTCTGTCTGTCTCTCCCTTCCTCTCCTTCTCTCTCACTCCCTCCTTTCACACACACACACACACACACACACACTCATTCAAAGTAGATTCAGTTAGTTTTAACATGCTCATTTGTTCCCACGTTTTTCTTTAAGACATGATTTCTTAGCCTTAAAAAGCATGAATGTCTTCTGATTCTGATTGTTTTTTAGAGAATATTATCTGCTTCTTATTCACAGACCTATGCCACAATTGATAATCTAAAATGGTTTTGTGACAGTTTCTTTTTGCAGCAGGCAAAGATACAGATGAGGTAAATCAACAAAATGTATTTACAGCTATTATATTTTTGTTGATTGACATATGAAGCCAGAAGAAATATGGTTTCATTTTGCCCCATGTGATGAATCAAGTATGTCACCAAAACTGGAAAAAATACCCTTTCTATCATATTAGAAAGAGAAGAGTGGTCTTGATTAGTCAGAGCAGATCAGAAAGCCTGAAACTTAGTTTGTTACTTCAATTCATAATGACTTAATCAAGAGGGACCCAATTAATGTACTTACTGTTTTTGCTCTTATTAGTTTACATGGTGGAAACTTCAGTCAGAATCAGAATTTTTCTTAACAATATTTTTTTTCAACTTTTTAGCTTTGGAGATAATTATACAGAGTTTTTTTCTTTGAAGTTAACTGGAATTCTTAACTAGTATACTAGAATAAAGTGGTGATAATTATACTATATGAGTAGTAACATTTTACTTATTACTTACTTATTATTACTTATTATTACTTGAAAACTTTTTAACAGAAAAAGGAATATATATATATATACATATATATATATATATATATATAGTTGTGGTCTGGAAGATCAGCTGAAACCTGTCTAACATGGGTGACCCTGCTGGTATCTGAGATACTAGTGACATAGCTTTCAGCCTCTTAGCAAAATGCAAGCTCACAGAGTATGGCAAACTGAAAGATGTGTAGTAAAATGCAATGCTCCAGGAATTGATGGAATACCAATAGAGATGTTTCAACAAACAGAAGCATCACTGGAGGTGATAACATGTTTATGCCAAAAGATTTGGAAAACAGCCACCTGATGAACTGACTAGAAGATTTCCATATTTGTGCTTATTCCCAAGAAAGGGGATCCCACTGAGTGTGGAAACTATCAAATGATATCATTAATATTACATGCAAGCAAAATTTTACTAAATCCAAAAGTGACTGCAGCAGTATATGGACAGGGAACTGCCAGAAAATAAAACTGTATTCAGAAGAGGGTGGAGAACCAGAGACATCATTGCAGATGTCAGATGAATACTAGCCGAAAGGAGAGAATACCAGATGTCTACTATGTTTTTTTGACTATGCAAAGGTATTTGACTATGTGGATCATAACAAATTATGAATAACACTGCAAAGAATGGGAGTAATAGAGCACCTAATTGTACTCATGAGGAATCTGTTCATGGACCAGGAGGCAGTCATTCAAACAGAGCAAGGAAACACTTCATGTTTTAAAGTCAAGAAAGATGTGCACCAGGGCTACATCCTTTCAACATATGTCTTCAATCTCTATGCTGAGCAAATAGTCTGAGAAGCTGGAATTTATGAAGAAGAACATGACATCAGGATTAGAAGAAGGCTCATTATGCAGATGATGGACACAACTCTGCTTGCTGAAAGTGAAGAAGATTTTAAACATTTATGGATGAACATCAAAGAACATACTTTTCAATATGGATTGCTACTCAACATCAACAAAATAAAAATCCTTGCAACTGAGTCAGTATGCAACTTCACAATAAATGGAGAAAAGATTGAGGTTGTCCATGATTTTGCTTTACTTGATCCTACAGTCAACACCTGTAGAAGCAGCAGTCAAGAAATCAAAAGATGCATTGCTTTGGGAAAAGCTGTGGCAAAATCTCTTTTTAAAGTATTGAAAAGCAAAAATGTCACATTGAGGAGGAAGGTTCACCTGACTCATGCCATGCTATTTTCAGTCATTCATGTGGTTGTGAAATCTAGACATTGAACAAGGAAGAGAGAAGAAGAATTGATGCTTTTGAATTATGGTGCTGGAGATGATTATTGAACATACCATGGACTACCAAAAGAACCAACAGATCTATCCTAGAATAAGTGAAGTTAGATTGTTCCTTGGAGACAAGGATGACTAGACTGTGTCTGATGTATTTTGGACATGTTGTGAGGAGGTATGAATCCCTGGAGAAGGACATCATGTTTTGGAATGTGGTGGGTCAACAAAAAAACAAAAAAAGGAAGATCCTCAACTAAATGGGTTGATTCAGTGGTTGTAACAATGGGCTTACACATAAAAAAGGTTGTGAGCACACAGTGTCAAGGAGTATTTTGTTCTGTTATACATAGTGTTGCTATGAGTCAGACTGGATTAGATGTCCCCTAACAAGAGCAATAAATAAATTTCACACAATCATCAGATTTGTGTGACTGAAAAAATTCTAGGCTTACTGTCAAAAGTACTGAAAGCATGCTTTTCATGATCTGGAACATGTAATTACTTTAGAATTGATGGATAATAATTTAAACATTTGAACATTTGTGTTACATATATTAAAATAAAGTAATTGCCCATTTATATATACTATATGCTTATGTGGAGCTCAGGATAGAACTGGTCATGGGGCAAGTCAAGTATAAGAATGAGAGATGAAGAAGCCTCTTTCTGGAACATCTCTCTTTTTATTACATGGGTTTTAGTTATATTACTTTATCAATTGGGATACTAAGGGTTATTTTAATAAATAAGGAAAATTATCTATTTTTTAATGTAGCCATGAAGCATTTCTGAAGCACTTTAGATTATCATGTCAAAGGCTAAATTTTTAGTAATTTTATCAATGAGTTATAGAAATCATATGTAAATTTTATTCATTATCATGTTGTGGTTACTCCAGAATATCTGAGGGTCTGACAGTTTTATGGCCTGTGGCCTCCTAGATTCAGTAATTAATCAGCTCTGGCTACTCTGGCTGTGATTGATTTTGATGCAGGAACACACAAAAAAAATCACAGACAGGCATATTGTTTTGAAGTGTTACTTTTAAGATTTACATAAACTAATTTAGTTTCCATGTCAAAAATCAAAATTAAAATTAATGTCTATTACTGTAAGACTTATAAGAATTTATATAAGCATTAGAATATCTTTGGCCTAGAATTTTTTTCTTTTTTTCATTTTTACTCTTTTCCTTATTATTATTATTATCATTATTTTTTGGTAGCCCAGTCTGGTCTGGAACTCTGTCCATCCTCCTGTTTCATCCTCCCTAGTGCTAGGATTACAGGCAAACATTCACAGCCATGCCCAACTCATGAATTAAGTTTTTAATTCCCATACAATTAATGTGAGATTAATTTCAGTGACAGAGTACTGTGAGGAAATACACTAAAAGAAACAATCCAAACGAACTATTAAAGGTTGGAGAGGCATATTTTCTAATGATTTTGAACATTTTCTGTACTTTCACATCTTTGAAATATGAATCCTATAAATAAAAACATAATGTATTTCACTGAAGTTTGAATGTGGAAATCTATGTATAATTTGAATGAATTTCTTCATGTCTTGTCAAGAGCACTGGTATAAAAAATACCTAAATATGACCTAAATATACTTGTCAATGGTTGAGGGCAATCCAACTTGTAATAAATAGGAGAAATTGTCTAGGGAGAGAGAGCATGGCAGGTGGTTACCTTATGCCATTTTTATAGAAAGCAAAGTGAATGAACAATATCAAAGCAAAGCAATTAATGAAATCAAAGCAAGTAGTAATAAAACAATCTATTCAAATCATCTACCAATAAACAGTTACTGTAGTTTTAAAATATAATTTGTACTGTGAGGTGATTATTTTTATATTATATCATGAGCCATAGTAGATGCTTTAGCATGTTATAATTAATTATCATGAAAGGATGATGAGTAAGTTCACAAATAAAAAAGAAATAAACAAAAGTGAGATCCACCAAAATCCCCAGGATAGGAAATTATTAATTTTACATGTACAAAGGTCTTAGTGAGAGCCCTCCATTCTTGAGTCTGAATATCTGCCCTATATTTGCATTTGCTTGACAAATTTATGGGTACTCATTAAGAATTATTTATTCCTGGAAATTTCAATATTTTACACATTATCACATATGCTTTCTTCTGTAGTAATAATTTCTATAGGAAAATATACTTTATCTTCTATTAATGTAACATGAATGTGTGTGTATTTGCATCAGATATTATTTTGTTGTTGTTGTGGTCGCCCTTTATCCTTACATTTTCGGTGGCTATGTCTTTTAATTTAGATAGAATTTTTAATGGATCTAATAATCTTTATTTTTATTCAAAGCATATAGATAATTTAGTTAAACTTCAATACCGATATATTTTGTCATATATATACATATACATACACATATGTGTGTGTGTGTGTGTGCGTGTACAGTAGTCCTATGGAGTTGAACCAAAGGCCTTTTGCATGCTAGACAAGTATTCTATCAGTAAGTTGTACCCTCAGCCCTTTTTAATATATTTTTTTATTTTATGACACAGTCTCTATGAATTGCAGAGCCTGCTTCTGACCTTGAGTTTATGATCCTCCCTTGTCATTACTATGTTATTATTTTCTATATTAATATTTTTGTCTTCACTTTCCACTTTTTGTTCACATCTTTTTTGATTGACTACTTTCAAAAAGAAACATTTTGCTACACTTTTTTGAATGTGATATGCTCATTTACTATTTTATTTAGTGGTTACACAAAGGCTCAAAAATCTTTTTTCCTTCTTTCCTCCCTGCTTTCCCTCTCTCCCTCCTTCCCACCTCTCTTCTCCCTCCCTCACCTCCTTACCTCCCTCCTTCCCTTCCTCCCTTTCATACTTTCTTCCTTTAGAAGAACATTCAGTGTTTTATCCGAGGGTCTTATGCATGCCAAGTGTTCTACCACAGAGCTGCAACTTCAGCCCCTTTTTCATTACTTTTATTTTTGTGACAGAGTCTCACTAATCTGCACAAGCTGCCTCTGGCCTGGAACTTTCAATCATCAGGCCTTGTCTTCCTTAATCCATAGGTTTACAGGAATGAACCATGACATCCAGTTAATGGGAATAGTTGTAAGGTCTGTTTTAAGCCTACACACTTTATTTGCTTTCTATTTTTACCATCTCTGTTTTTCTCTGCTGTCTTCTCTTTTTCCATATTTTGATTACTTGAATGCTTTTATACTCATAGTTTATCTGCTTTATTAGCCAATTATCTTTAATCCTTTGTTTCTGTAGTGTTTCTTTTAGAATTTTGAATGTAAATCTTCATCAAATTGTAGAGTCAAATAATAGCCATTTTGTGTGTTATTGTTGTGAGGTGCCATCGAGTTGGTGTCTGACTCATAGCAACCCTATGTTCAGTTGAAACATTATTGTTAGCATTTCTCTGCTATTCATACAGCTTTCTATAGCTGATAGTTTTTTGGGAAGTGTGTTGCCAGATCTTTTTCCCAAGCCTACAGTATCTGGTGTTCTCATGTGATTTTCCATACAAGTACTAACCAAGCCCAACCCTACTTAGCTTCAGAGATCTGATGGGAGGGGGTGCCACAGTAGTATGGCTTCATCGTTGCTGTTGTGGTTGTTAGATGCCTTCAGTTGTGTCCAACTCATAGTGAAACTCCCAGGGTTTTCAATGGCTAATTGTTTAGGGATTGCATTGGGAGCGGATTGCCACCACATCTTTCCCTCATTTTTACGGTGCTGGGAATCGAACCTGAGACCTCAGAGACTGCATAGTGGTGAGCTAAATCCCAGCCCCTGAATACATCATAATTGATTTTATTTCTTTATTATTAATTTCCCTGGTGATAATTGTTAGGTGCTTTGGAGTTGGGTCTGACTCATAATGACCCTGTGAACAACAGAACAAAACATGCCCCGACACTGCCTGCTGTTTGTAGGCTTTTCAGTGGCTGATTCTTTTCAGGATTGTTTTGAGAGTGCACTGCCAGGTCCTTCTCTCAGTTGCAGCACTGAGGATAGAACCCATGGCCTCAGAGAGCACAGAACACAAACTGTACCACTTGAGTTAAATTCCAGCCCTACATTCTCTGGCACATATATCTTAATAATTATAAAATCTCTCTGTAATAGAATAGTATCTAAAAACTTCAATAAAATATGCAACCCAAACATTTTTTGAGGTGATAAAATTTAGAGTTACTAAAGGGAACTTTCTACATCCATACCTCCAAGGCATTCATTCTTGACCAATCTCAGAAGCTAACCAGGGTAATTCTGAGTAGTGCTTGGATGAGAGGCTGCCTGGGTACACTTGGTGGCTTGGGAGAAGGACCTGGCAACCTCCTCCTCAAACAATAAGCCATTGAAAACCCAATGAATAGCAGAGAATCACAGACAATTGTGCCAGGCATGGCATCATGTTGGGTAGTGTCGAGTCTGTTGTACATTGTGTCGCTATGAGTTGTATCCTATACCATGGCACATAACAATAACAAAGGGAACATACATTCAGGTTAATGAAAGTCACAAAATATAACATATATTACAAGTTTCAAGAAGAAATAATTTTCAAAAGGGAATAGCAAAAAGAAATTGAATATAGATTTTACCATTTTTGTAAAAGACTGAGCTCCCACTAGAATGTATAAATAGTTCCTAAAAACATTACAATAAAGGAAATAGTAATCCCAAAAGACTGAAGAACTCAGAACATGAAAACTGAAAACTACAAATGTTAGGCAAAAATTTAAACAGGAGAATATTTGGAACAAACTTTGTCCAAACTATGATCAACTATATATAAAATTTCATAGTATAATATTTGGAATCAAAAGATATGGGTTCTTTTTCTGTTTTCAATACTAAAGTGCTATGTGATTTGAGAATTTGCATAATCTCTGGATCTTTCCAAGTAGTATTACTTATTTTACATCTTATTCTCAAATGTTATGGTTAAAAACACTACAAAATAATTAAAAACAATGGAGGAGGAAAACAGAAAAATAAACTATTATGAGATCTTGTTTTTTCACAGAATCTTAACTTTTTTCCTAGCCTTGACTAAGGTTACATGAAGTATATAGTAGAAAAGAAATAACTGTGTGTTTAGATACATTATTCATAGAATAATAACAAATAATAATTATGATCATTTATTGAAAATACACTAGCTGCTGTTATATAACACATTTGTGTTAGTAGGTTTTGTTTTGTTTTGTTTTTGTTTTGTTTTACTTTTGTGCAGTACTTGAGGGTTGAATCTAGTGACTTGCAAGTTCTTTGTAAGTGTTCCAACACTGGGATGCAGCCCCAGCCCATTTTTAAATTTTTTTATCTTAAGACAGTGTCTCAGTAAGTTATGCAGACTGCCTTTGGCTGCAAAATTGCAATCTTCCTGCATCTGTCTCCTGAGTTGCTGGGATTAGGAGAATGTACCCCAGGCCTGGGATCCCTTGAATTTTAATCTAATATCATTGACTAATCTGTTGATGTATTTTTCAAGTAAAGACAAATTAGACCTGAGAATTCTTATGATCATGCAAAGCAGCGTTTTTGGTATATATTGCTGGAAAGAATTATAAGCATAAGGATCATAATTTCATACATGAATTGTGGCTAAAACAAACAAAATGAAATAAGGAAAAACTGAAAGACTCATAATGTTTAAGGAATCCTTTGGTACTATGTTAACTCTGGTTACCCAACAGGAACTTCTATTCTCAAGGATTCTTTTTTATATATTATATGGAAGCACTTTGGTTCCTTAGGAATAGCTTGAAATGAATTGACAGAAATTCTTAAGAGAATTGTCTGCATGTTTTACTTAAATCTTAAATGAAATGCTATGCAGATTTTTCTGATATCCTGGGAATATTACCAACTGTTTCTCCACACTATTCCATTAGACACGATGGTTTTATAAAATTCATCCATGAAATTTTATGTCTAGGTTTTCCATCGTTATGCATATGTTCTCTTTGTACATTTTTCTAGAAAATGTCAAGCAAAAAGTATTTATAATGATAAAATTACCCTGTATGGTCAATTTTGTTAAATATTGTCTAAAATTACTGTAATGAAGAGTAATCCTTACCATCACTAACTACTAAATCATCAGGGCCTATTTGAGCTTGTTGAAAGAGAATTTATTGACGGCATTGCATAAATTTTGACTTACCTACATTTCTGTATGACATCTAGAAAGTAAAGATAAGGTTAAAAGTGAGGCATTCATAACAATTATTCTTAATTTTATTAAAAATGATTCATTGGAACTTAACATGATGAAGACAGGTATGGAAGCAGCTAATATTTTGATTTCAGATAATATTTCAAACATATCACAAGTTAAAAATTATCTAAGAATTGATAATGTCACATGAAATTTCTTGTATTAAAAATTTAAACTGAATGTTTCTAATAAAGAATTTGAGGCTGGGTTCAGTGGCTTACATGTGTAATCCCAGCAGCTCAGGAGGCAGAGAATGGAGGATTGCAAGTTCGAGACCAGAGGCAGTCTGTGAAATTTAGCAAGACCCTGTCCCTGAGGGTGCAGCTCAGTGGTATAGCACTTGTAGAGTATGCAACAGTCAGGCCCTGGGTTTAACTCCAAGTATCTCAAAAACAAAAACAAAAACAAAAACAAAAAACAAGAATTTGAGTAAGTTTATAAGAAGACATACTTAGCAGGGCTACTAAAAGAGAAATAACATAAAGTTCACAAGAAGTTAATGGGATTGTTCTCTGAAAACAAAGCTTATAAAGTTACTACTTTGGGGGATTAACTTTACACGTGTACTTTTGCTTTCTTTCTTTTCTTTTCTTTCCTTTTTTTTTCACATTACTCGGGTTTGAAATCAGGGCCTCCTGCTTGCATACTTTGCAAGTGCTGGAGTACTAAATTTGACAGACTGCCTCTGGTCTTGTAGTTGAGATCCTCCTGCCTCTACCTCCTGAGTTGCAGGGATTACAGATGTACACCAGCACACCTGGCTCCCTTGTACCTTTTTCAAGTAAATTTTAAATAAGGTATAAGTAAACAAATATTACATAAACATAATAACTGCATTTATGTTATATTTCATGTGATATATGTATATATGATTTGCCATATTAAAAGTTTTCATAATTTAAAAATTTTAAATTTATTTATTATTTTAGTGTTTGCTGAGCACAGATTACTACACTTTCACTTAACCTGTGAAACAGATCTATGAGTATTCTTATCTTCTCTTTTCTATAAGCAAAGAAACAAAGCTTTAAAGTCATTAAAGTAACTTGTCCAAAATCACACAGCTTATGTATGAAATTGAGTACAAATAATAGGAGTATTATTTTGTCAGAAGATTAGAAAATTATGTCCCTAGTGGTTAATTATATGATGGTTCTATGTGAGTTAATTGGCTTACCAAATTGGTTGGTTTTTCAACAATGTTATTTTCATCATTATCTTCTGAAGTAGGACTCCTTACAAAGTAATGGTATAAATTTAAAATGCTAAATCTCATGCTGACTGATATTGTGGCAACACACTGTTTCTGCACATGAACAGGACACCAAACACAGGTCCTGTGACATATATGAAAAGAGAGTAATGACTGCTAATTTCACATTTTAAAAATGCTCACAGGAGACAAATTCACAAGAATAATTATGACCATTCTCAAGAAATACTATTGCCCTTTGCAATTTCTCCAGCTATTACATACATAAGACTATTTCTTTTGTGAACAGCAAGTCCACAGTGAATTCACAATTCAGACAAAATGATTAGACACTACTCAATGATTTTGCTGACTCTATTGATATTGTAGGGCTGGGGTGTAGCTCAGATAGTAGAGTGCTGCCCCAAGCTGAGATCCAGGTTTGATCCTCAGCACAAAAACAAAACAAAACAAACAAAAAAATCAAAACAGGAGAAGGTTGTGGCAGTCCACTCCCAAGGCAATCCTGAAATAATCAGCAAATTCACTGAAAACCCTATGAGAGTCTCTGTGAGTCAGGCCCAACTTGAAGGTACCTAACAACAATTTCTATCTTTGATTTTGCTTCCAGATTAGAGCTACAAAGAAGAATCAGTGTTACATTGGGAAGGTGGAGGGAAGTAGCAGTCTGCTACTTGAAGGTCACCACAGTCATATACAATAATATCCTCAGTTACTCTCAGGTCTCAGTGGGTCCTAACTTCCCCTCCTCTCACCTCCTTTCCTGTCCTCTCCCTTCCTAACATCTAAAAGAGCTGTGAAAATTTTTTCTTTTTTTTTGTTTCAAAATATTTTCTTTCCCAAAAAAGGAAGTTGATCATTTGTATGACACCAAATTGTAGATATCCTGATAATTATTAAATATTCAGTATACATGACAATTACCTGTTTTAATTTTGTTTGTAGGTAACAGAAACCAATTTGAGCTAATCAATTATAAAGAGAAACCAATTTGAGCTAATTAAATATAAAGAGAAATGTGTTGGAGGGCCCCCACATGCCTGTCAGCTTGTTGTACTGTGGGTGCTTGCATATTGTTGGAATGCTGAAAGCTTTAGCACTGGTATCTCATTTACTAGCGGGGCCACCCATGGTATACAGGTTTCAGCTGAGCTTCCAGACTAAGACAGACTAGGAATAAGGAGCGGGCAGCCCACTCTCAAAACAGCCATTGGAAACCTTATGGCATGTTAGAGATGCACAGTCAAATGTAATGCCTAAAAATGAGGCCCTCAGACAGGAAGGCATTCAAGAAAATACTGGAGAAGACTTGCCTCCTCAAAGTAGAGGTGACCTTTATTATGGGAATGGAATAAAGTCCAAGGGATCTCCTTGTGCCGATGTGGCATGACTTCAAATAAGAAGAAACATAGTGACCGCAACATTGGGCTCAAATTTAGAAACGTAGTGTGCATGACATAATGTTTGGGTAAATTATGTATTTTCTTCTCTTGTACATAGGGTGGTTATGAGGTAGATTCAACTCAATGGCACCTAACAGAAGTTGCATGTTGGAGGGATAATGATATTTCAGAAGGACAGGAGAAATGGAAAGTAGTATGTACTTACCCCTACTGTTTTTTTCTCTTCATTTTTCAGTGAGATGACTTTTTAAGAAGTTCTCTATTACAGATATATGTTTTCTTCTGAATATTTAAAACATTTGCTTTAAATTTCATCAGTTTTTGTTACAGGATATTTCTGAATGTCCAATTTAAATGTCCTAATGACATGGACTATCTTGCAACCATCTAGTGAAATTGGACACGTAATAATGACTGCAAAGGAACTGTTCCTGGGAGAAAAATGAGGGATGTGGCATTAAGGCATCCTCTGGAAACATCCCCCATGGTGATTTCCACAGCATTTTGCTGGATGGCTTGCAGATTGGCATTTGCTATTCTAGTCTTGCAGGCTAAGTTAGCTAGGAAGCTAAAACACACAGTCACTCAGCTGATAACAAATTTCTGTGCTTTTCTCCCAATGAACTCAGCTCTTAAATCCAATTAAACTTAGAGTCCTTATAAAAAATAAATACAAGTATGTAGAGAGTATCTGGACACGATGTATTTCCCAAATATAAACTGATATGAATTGTACTGATGCATTGCATCTTCCAAGAGAATAGAGAGTGATAGAAGAGAGAGAAAGATAGATGATAGAGAGATCATTTGTAGGTATGAACTTTCTAGATGAGCCATTTATATTAAGATGCCTGCATGTGTCATAACTGATTCAAATATTATTCATAAGAACTTATGTTCATATTTTTAAATTATTATTTTTAATGATGGTGGATTTTTTAAAAAATCATTAAAATTACTTAGTAGAGAATACAATTATAAAATCCTATTTCCAGGAGGGAGAGAAAAAACATTATGCAATATTCTTCAAGGGATGTGAATATTTCCTAATTTGTATGTTTGGTGAAAATTTTATATAGATAAATAGCATCACAGTGTAACATAATATAATTGATCTATAAAAGTGAGTTATTAACACGTTCTTTAAAAGTGCTGCTTTGTTCCTATTCTTTAGGGTACCATATTAAATATGGTTGTTGTTGTTGTTAGGCATCATTGAGTCATGTCCAACTCATAGCGACCCTATGTACTACAGAATGAAACATCACACCACATTGTGCCATGCACATGATCATTTTTTAGTTTAAGTCCATTGTTGCAGATACTGTGTCAGTCTATCTAGCTGAAGGATTTCCATTTTTTTGTTGACCTACCACTCTCCCAAACATGATGTCCTTCTCCAGGGATTGGTCCCTCTTGACCACAGTCTAGCCATCCTTGCTTCAAAGGAGCACTCTGATTGCACTTTTTGTAGGCCATGTCTGTTGATTCTTTTGGCATCCCATGGTATATTCAATATTCATCCCTAGCAGAGCAATTCAAAAGCATCAGTTCATCTCTGTCTCCTTGATTCACTGCCAAGTTTTCACAAGCATGTATCTAGTCAGGTGCATCTTCAGCTTTAATGTGACATCTTTACTTTTCAACATTTTAATAAGGTCTTTTGCTACATCTTTTCCCAATGCAATGTGTCTTTTGATTCTTTGACTGCTATTTCCATGGGTGTTGATTGTAACATTAAGTAAAACAAAATCTTGGACAACCTCACTCTTTTCTCCATTTATCATGAAGATGAGAACTGACCCAGTAGTAAGGATTTTTGTTTTCTTGAGGAGGAGGTGCAATCCATCCTGAAGGCTGTGTTCATTGATCTTCGTCTGTAACTGTTTCAAGTCCTCTTCACTTTAAGCAAGCACAATTTTGCCGTCTGCATAATATAGGTTGTTTTTTAATCTTCTTCCAATTCTGGTGCTGCGTTCTTTTTCATAAAGTCCATCTTCTCAGGATATTTTGCTCAGCATAGATATTTCAGGGATATGATAAAATCATACAACCCTGCTGCATAACTTTCCTGACTTTAAACCAAGCAGAGTTACCTTGTGGCATACTCATGAAATATATTCATGGCTCAGGAAAGTAAAGGAACTGTTCGACATTTGAAAGGTTGTCTCTGAGGAGAGAAGGAATTTTTTATGTTTGGGGGACTTTGTTGGTCACCTAAATCACTCTTCTACATATCTCAACTTTCAACACCCTACTCTGATTCATCTACTATATGAAGTATCAGGTAATATTTAAGATGTGGCAGGGAAAGAAAAGAAGGAAGGAAGGAAGTAAAGGAAATAATTAGGAAAGGTAGAAAGGAAGAACAAAAGAAAGCAAAGAAATAGAAAAGAAAGGGAAGTAGAGAGGAAGAAAGGAAGGAGGGAAAATTGATAATAAGTCTTGAAATAAAGTTGAAGTCATTGTACACATGACTAGCAAGTAATCAATAGTGATGATAATTGAAATGTGTTCATAAGACCTAAAATAAAAATACATATGTTATTGAAGTGGCCATGATTATCTACAAAGCTAAAATATTGCAGTTTTGCAACTTATAGGGTCATTTAACTGTCTTTGACTTTAGAATATCCAGTGTAGTTTGTTTCCAGTGGCAAAAAAGTGTTCATGAAACAAATCTGCTACAGAAGGGTTAAGATATTCTTTTTGATGTTCTGTACATAAATTTACCAAATTAGAGTAAAGCTTTCTCCAATAAGAACATATTATTTCTTCCTACATACCTCATAAGGAATCAGGGAAAAGTTTATAAAATAAAAAATATTGAAGTAGAAGTATCTTGTTTTGTAAGGTAGTAGAAATCATTCACAACCAGTGGAAATCTCTGCATCACCGTTGCTTTCAGAACTTTATCTTTGCTCCTCTAAGCTCCATCAGCTCTACTATATTTACTTTTTCATCCCATGGGTCTATGATACTGAAAGGGACAAATCTAAACTGTACTTTATAGAAATAAATGGCAAAGAAGTACAATGAGATGTTTGAAGATGGAGAATAAGAATGGTTACCGTTTAGGAAGGGTTAGGAATCATGCGATAACACGGGTGGGATGGAACTCCAGCAAAAGAAATGTAATGGGGAGTGGTCAATTTATTATCATTTCCCTGGGGTTATCTCCTGAGATTCGAGAGCATCAGTGCTAACAGCTAACAGGAGAAAATTTGGTCAAATTTAAATTATTGGTAACCCTAGAAAAAAGAATGAAATAAAGACTAAAATTATACTTAATATAACCGTAGGAGTGTTAAATGTTTTGGGGTTGGATCATTGCTAAGTTCATGTTCTTTCTTTTTTTTTTTTTTTTTTTTTTTTTTTTTTTTTTTTTTTTTTTTTTTTTTTTTTTTTTTTTTTTGCTATACTGGGGGTTGAACCCAGGGCCTTGAGGTTGCATGCTTTGCATGTGCTGTACCACTGAGCTGCATGCTCCAGCCCATTTTTTTTCACTTTTTTGAGACAAGGATTCACTAAATTACACAGACTACCTGTGGTTTTAAATTTGCGATCTTCATGCTTCTGCCTCCTGAGTTGCTGGGATTACAGTCGTGTGTCACTGCACCTAGCTTGGATCATTGTCAAATTCATTTTCAGTTTTAGAGACTAAGGTCTTAATTCTCATATTTAGGAGATAAAAATCTGGATGAGGGACATAGTCCCACACTGAATCCCTTTTCAAGTTCCAAACGTGTAGAATTTGTGTACAGCCATACTATACTGAATCACATCTTTTTAAAGTATCTATTTAAACTTTCTTGCAATGTATAAGCTTTAGAAAAGTAGTTATGTATATGTGACAATTATATGAATAAAATTATACTTAACGACTTGTAATATTACCAAAGCTTTCCACTTTCATGCATAATCTCTATAACAAACCTATATCAAATGTCTATGTAAACAAGAGTGGTATTTACATATGAATTCATAATTTTTCACTTTAGTTATTTCCAGTATGGATTTTTCCTTTTGATAACAGATTATTTATTAATAAGCATTTTCTGTGCCACAACTATTTTGTCTGTTTCTTTATAACCTCAGAATAAATCCCTGAAATCATATCACAAGCTCTTCACACATATGTGTCTTTATAACTATTGGTATTTTACTCTTTGCTACTTATAAGAAATATAAATCAATCGGTAATGCTGATGATTGTTATTATTGTTAGGTGCCGCTGAGTCAGGCCAACTCATAGCAACCCTCATAGGGTTTTCAATGGCCGACTGTTTCGGGATTGCCTTGGGAGTGGATTGCCATGTCTTTCTCCCATTTGCAGTGCTGAGAATCGAACCTGGGACCTCAGAGACTGTAGAACAGTTCTCTACCAAGTGAGCTAAATCCCAGACCAATACTGATGATAGTATATCAATAAATCAATTTTATTGAAACTTTACTCACAAAATGTGTTTTAATTGATTTTTTCTAAAAAAATTATCATTATAAAAACATACCTCAAGATTATTTTAGTAAACATTAACTTGATCGTTCTCAGGGTAAACACATTTCTACTCTACTTTTGTGTGTGTGTTGTCTCTTGCATTCATTTTAGTTTTAAAATTACACTTCTGAATGTGGAAAGAATACATTTTAACCTTATCTTCTCTTGGTAGTTATGTATTTCTTGCAAGGCTGAAAGAGAAATAATCAAACCAACTAAGCAAACAAACAAACAAAAAAATCCATGGGTATTTCTACTTGCAACAACATTACATCCATCAGTGTGAATGACACATCATATCACATTAAATGACACTTGATAGATGACTGAGACACTTGAGAACAAAATTCTTTACCTTCACCCATTTCAGTGATGCCAGATGCTCTTTTCCTAAAGCTGTTTTATTAAATAAATTTGTAATGTCTAGCAGGCAAATTAAACTTAAAGCAAAAAAGGATGATAAATGAGCTTTTATAAGGTAAAGCCAAGGATAGAATCAGGTAATATTTCCCTTGAAATCCTTATGGTAGAACAACAAAATATAATTCTTCTGAAGTACATAAATATAAATAACGTAGAACTTGGGTCTAAAGTGTGATCAATTGCACTGTTTATAAGAAAATGTAAGTCAAGGGATAAGCAAAATAAGAGTTGGACATATAATAGGAAAGAGAATATAGAATTAGGCATAAAAATGATGAAGATAGATTCTGAGTTGTTAAGGAAATTATAAGCCATTCATTTGTATTTTCCAAATGCTTTTCTAAATAATGATAGCTCATGTGATTAACACTAGTTTAAGAAATGATAAATAGCATACTTAGACTAGAAAATCTCATGAGTTGCTTTGCCAGCAGTATAATTTTGACTTGACTATAATTGTCCAGCCTGAATAAACAGTTTGAAGAATTGTGGCGGTGATGTCATGATAGCCATCTCTCTCATCTTGGTGGATAAAATATCCTCTTCTAAAGTCTAACTCAAGATAATTAAGGCTTTGAGACCATTTCTACCTGCACAAGAGAATTTTGTCCTCTAAATAATATATATGAGGGCATTTCTTCTGTCATTAAGTTTGACAAATCTACTTCTGTAACATATTTTTCACAAAGCAAGAAAAACCAACTGTTCTGAGTTTTAGTAAAGATCCTAGAATATTTGCTTGTGTTGAGTTTTTTACATAAAATGTATATTAATTACTGCACTGCATTCTATTTGATGGAGAGACATGATTTAATTCCTTAGTGTATTTTTGTTGTTTTTGTTGTTGCTATTGTTGCTTGTTTGTTTTGTGATACTGGGGATTTGAATCCAGAGCCTTGCCAATGCTAGAAAAGTGATCTACCATAGAGCTGCAACCCAGTCCCTTTTTAATTTTGTTTTTCTTGTCTGTTTCTGAGACAGAGTCTTGCTAAAGTTGCATAGGATGTCTCTGGCCTTGGACTTCTAATCTTACTGCCTCAGCATTCTGAGTCACTAGGATTACACTGCACTGGCATGATGCAATTTGTCAGTGTTTTATTGTGAGGATCCTTTAAACCTTCTTGTACCTGTTTTCATATCATAAAATGAATTTTCATATCATGTGTAAGTGGGAGATATTTGTTTGAATTCCCACAATTGATTCACATTTGATTTTGCCACTGTTTGTTGTTTATTTTCTTGAGGTGATAGTCATTTTGACTGAGATAAGATGAAATAGAATCACAATGTAGTTTTCTTTTGCATTTCCATCATGGATAAAAATGTTGAACATTTTTCCATTTGTGTTTGTTTGAAAAGACTCCATTCTGTTCAATTGTCCATTAATGATTGGATTATATGTTCATTTGTTTAAATTTTGACTTGTTTCTATATTTTAGATGTTATTTACTTCCCTGAAGAATATTTCACAAAGGTTTTCTTCTTCTCTGTACACATCTTTACATTTTGCTGAAGTTTTTTGCTGTGCAGAAACTTTTTACTTTAAGATACTACCATTTGTCAATTGTTGCTCTTATATCCTCAGATATTAGAAAAATGTTCAGGAAGTCACTGTCACTTCCTAGGCATCAAAGTGTTTCTCCTATGTCGTCCTCGAATAAATACAAAATTTCAGCACTTACATTAATTCCTTAATTATCAATTACAAATCAAAATATATGACAATAATAATTTTATTTCTAGAAATTCTTCTTTACATGAACAAAAGAACATAATCAGTAAAATATAATGTGTAATAAGAGTAAAATCATCATGTGATTAGTGGTATGTATCATTTGAATAAAAAAAACTTTCATAAGAAAAATTATAATCAGCTAAGTAAGAAAAATTGGCATGCAATCACTATACCAAAAAAATCAGTGGCAAATTCAAAACTGATCACAGATAGCAAAAGCAATGTTTGGTGCAATAGTAACATATTTCATATGTGATAAGGTATAAAATAATTCTTACGCAATGATACATTGCACATTTTACAGATAGTTTTTGTTCTTATCCCAATTTTAGTATTTGAATAACTATTGCATCTTTGTCTTGTAGTTTCTTCAACAGATAAGTGATCATTCACCTTGACAGTGAGTTTGCAATGTTCAAAGGCCCATCTCTGCATCTCTTACATTTTACCTTACAATTATGTTTATCTGTGGCAATTATTTTCTCTGTCAATGGAATTACAAATTTAAACAATTTTGGTATCTTTCTGAATCTTTCACTGTATAGGATCCATGCATTTACAACAGCTCTCTATGTGGGGCGTGCACCTCCGGTTGGGCCTGGAGGTTCCATGAGCAGCACCGCGGGACACACAGATACTAAACACAATTCACTCACTCGGACCCTCCGGTGAGGGGCGGGCACTCTCCCAGCCCTTGGGACGCCAGAGGAGGTGGGAGAAAGGAAAAGACTCAGGTGCTTTTGCCTTCCAGGGGCAAACAACCATGTTGGTGGTCTCCATGGTCAAGAGGAGACAGCTGTTCCTTCGGCGGTGATCAAATGGAGAACAGGTTCTTTCCTTCTTGATGGTTGCCACGGGAGAGCATTCTTTCTTCACTGAAGGTCTGGGGGAGATGAGCAGGAGAGCTGTTTCCTCATCCATGGCCTGATGGTCCAGGCGAAAAGGCAAAAAAGGCATAAAAGGTGAAAAGGATCAAGCTGCCGCAGCACTGCTTCCCTACTACTTTCCCACTACTTTCTTGATTTCCTGTCAAATTCATACATACTCACGTTTTGATCTAAAAGATCTATTCCACCCATAAACCTGTTATGAGGACAGGTGAGGGATGAACAATCTATACTCACTTTTTTCCCATCTTTTTATTTTCTATTGGTTTTGTCTATACTACACTCATGGCAATTAAACATAACGGTGACTTTTTTTTTCTATCCTATCACCTTGCAGCCTGCAGCTATACTACTGTGGTTTTTAATCCCATCAGATCTCCGAAGTTAAGCAGGGTCAGGCCTAGTAACTAATGGGATGGGAGACTGCATAGGAACATCAGGTGCTGCAGGCTTGGGAGAAGGACCCAGAAACCCACTCGCAAAAAACAATCTACCATTGAAAACCCTATGAATAGCAGAGAAACACAGCAATAGTGTTTTGTCTGTTGTACCTAAGGTCACTATGAGTTGGACACTGACTCAGAGGTACCTAACAACAACAACAACAACATCACCTTGCAGTTAATATCTCTTTGGGATTAGCAACAAACTTAAATTCTCCCCCTTTTCAATTTTAAGTGAAATTTTGGCATGTCTTTTCTTAAAAGTATACAAGTACCTACTGTTGGCAATGGGAGAGTACTGTGAAAGGTATACTTGTAAGAAACAGAAAAAAACTATCAAAACTAGTGTTACATCAGGATTTCTAATAGTTTTGGTAAAGTCAGTATCACTCATTTATCCAGTCTTGTTTTCTATTGAGAAATGACTTCTGAAGATTTCCCAGAATTAAAATTTAAATCATAAGCATAACCCATGACAAAATAAAAAAACTCCCAATTTTTGAATCCTAATTTGACAGGTTTTAGTGGTAAATACTGTTTTTTGGCTTGACTGGCCTTTGATCTATATCATGGATTCATCTATGCCCTGAAAAAGGGCTTTCTTCCCTTGTGTTTTGGAATGTGTACCTAAGGCACAAAACTACTTCATCTATGTAGTACATTCGAAATCATCAGCAGGATTTCATGGCTTATTGAAATACAATTTAGATGTAATAACTAATAACTATCGTGAGCAATGTTGTTGTTAGGTGCCATCAAGTCGGGTCCGTCCGACTCATATTGACCCTAAGCACAACAGATGAAACACTACCCCACTATGCCACTATTTGTTAGTGCTTCTCTGCTATTCATAGGGTTTTCAATGGCTACAAGCAATAGCTGATCTTATTTGTTCATTTCCTATGGAAGAGTTTTGAAGCCAATAGTGTATTTGGGAATCTGTTGTATATCATTACATGCATTCATTCCAATATCAAGATAATTTCTCCAAGATCAGTGTCTGGAATTTCACTTAACTTTTTCTGTTCTTGTCACTGAGAAACCCAATGGGACAATACTCTGTGCGTATTTAATGTTGCAAATGTCTCTGATATATCTATGAAATGTCACAGGACACTTGTGTCCTGATGGTAGGCAAAGGGATAAGATTTTTGATGTATTTTGACTCTTCTACATGTGGATATCTAGTCTTTACTCTTCTACATGTGGATATCTAGTCTTTACTCTTCTACATGTGGATAACTACTTTTCCTGACAAAAAACTGTCTTTTATTGACAATATGCTTTTGGTAGATTTGTCAAGAACAGATGGTTCTGGGCACAGTGATGCCTGTGTGTAATTTTGGTGACTTGGGAGACTAATGCAGGAGGATCACATTTTCAAAACAAGAGACAACCTGCCTCTTAGTGAATCTCTGTCTCTAAAATAATAATAATAATAATGATAATAATAATAATAATAATAATAATAATAAAGTGGTCTTGCGGGATCTACTTAGTGGTAGAGAATTTACCCAGTATGTGTAAGGTTCTACTCCTCACTACTACTACTACTACTACTACTACTACTACTACTACTACTACTACCACTACCACTACTACAAAAGTCAAATGGTTGGAACTGTTTGGGACTAATCCATTGTTCTGTGTTCCTGTTTTATGCTATTTTTGTTACTATGACTCTGTAGTATAGTTCAAAATCGGATATTTGATGTTTCCCAAGATGTTCTTATCATTCATGATTGCTCTGGCTATCCAGGGCCTTTTAAGTTTCTCATTAAATTTTATGCCAAACTTGAAATTAGGTTCAGGTTTACATCCTAGGTGTAGATAGTGTATTTCAAACTTAACTCAAACCTGAACTTTGAACCTGTTTGGATAAAGCATTTAAAAAGTTTTTTTCTGAACCTCAATCTGAACTCAAAACTGATCAGAAACAGCAAAAAATGGTGCTGGGGTTTAAATTTCCTTTTTTTTTTTTTTTTTTTTTTTTTTTTTTTTTTTTTTTTTTTTTTTTTTTTTTTTTTTTTTTTTTTCAGTACTGGGGGTTGAACCCATGGCCTCATGCCTGCATGCTCTGCAAGTGCTGGACCACTGAGCTGTGCCCTCAGCCCATTTTTTTTCTTTTTGAGACAGCATCTCACTAAGTTATGCAGACTGCCTCTGGTCTCAAATTTGCAATCCTCCTGCCTCTGCCTCCCGAGCCACTGGGATTACAGGGGTGTACCAATGCACCCCGCCTAGTTTTGATTTTTTTATTTAGTTATTTTTTAACATTAACTATTTTAAAATAGAAAATATAATTGAAATAAATTTGTCTACACACTCCCATGTGTCTGACTGTTTGTCCTGCTGTGGGTTTTTTGTTGTTGTTGGGATAATGAAAGCTATGCCATTGGTATTTCAGATGCCAGCAGGGCCTCCCATGGTGGAGAAGTTTCAGCTGAGCTTCCAGACTAAGACAGACTGAGGAGAAGTCCCCAGCGGTCCACTCTCAGAACAATTAGCTACTGACAACCCTATGAATAGGAGAGAAACACTGACATAGTGCCAGGAATGGCACAATATCTGGGAGTGTTTCATTCTATTGTATACAGGGTCACCATGAGTTGAGCTCAACTCAATAGTACCTAACAACAGCAACAACAATATCACACATAGGATTATAATTTTAAATCCAGAGTCAGACCAAACTTGAACCATCTAAATTTTAGCATATTGAGTGCAAATCTGAACCCAATTGTTATGGAGTTGAAGCCCTGTCTATTTCTGTAAGAAATGCCATTGAAATTATGCTGAGAATTGAATTGAATTTGTGTATCTCTTTTGGTGATATGGCCATTTTAAAGATATGCATCCTGGAGAACCAAGGACATGACAGACCTTTTCATTTTCTAATGTCTTCTATAAATTTTTCTTCAATGCTTTATGGTTTTAATTATGTAGGATGGAATTTTTCCATGACATCTTTTTCAACAAATTCATTGTTGGTGTATGGGAAAGTTACTCATTTTGTATGTGAATTTTGTATCCAGATACTTTGCTGAATGTGATTATCAGATTTCAGAGTAATCTTTTCAATTCATCTGGGTTTTCTAAGTATAGGATCATATTATGTGGAAATAGGAAATTTTGATTTCTTCTTTTCCTATTTATATCCTCTTCATTTGTTTCTCTTGATTTATTACTTTCCCTCAGAATTTGAGTACTACATTGAATAAGAGAGGTGATAGTGGACAATCTTGTCTCATTATTGATTTTAGAGGATATGTTCTAATTTTTCCCTATTCAGTGTAATATTGGCTATAAATTGATTCTTTTGAACTATTGTGCTAGAAACAAATATTGAATATACCATGGACTGCCAAAAAGGAACCAACAGTTCTGTCCTAGAAGAAGTACAACTAGAGTGCTCCTTGGAAACAAGTATACCTGAACTGTGTCTTACACATTTCGGACATGTAGTCAGGTGGGACCAATCACTGGAAAATGACAAACATGTTGGGAGTGTTATGTGTCAGCAAAAAGTAGGAAGACCCTCAACAAGATGAATTGACACAGTGACTGCAAAAATTGCCTTATACGTAAAAAGATCATGTGCATAACATTTTATCAGGGAGTGTTTTCTTCTGTTGTAGATAATATCTCTATGAGTTGGACCCAACTGGATGGCACCTAACAAGCCCAGCAACATTCTGGCTTATGATCCTTTTGTTATTAGTTTCCTCAAGGATTTTATCATAAATGGATTTTGGATTGTGTCAAAGGCCTTTTCTTTATCTGCTGAGATGATTATATGGTTCTTGTCCTTGATTTTGTTTATATGCTATATCTTGTTTATAGATTTGTATATATTGAACCATTCTTATATTCTGAATGAGAATCCAACTTTATCATGATGTACAATCTTTGAGGTACATACAATAGAGACCAATGTTGTAAGAATTCAGTTTTCTTTACAGATCATCTCAATGTCAAGGCTGTTTTAGTCAAAAAGGAACACATTGAAATTTCAACTCTCCCTTGTCAGGTATTGTTGTTGTTCTTGTTAGTGTAATAAAGTCAGGTCCAACTAATAGTGACCCTATGTACTATAGAACAAAACACTGCCTGACACTGTGCCATACTCGCCACTATGTCAGTGCTTCTCTGGTATTCGTAGGATTTCCAATGGCAGATTGTTTTGGGAATGCTTGAGGAGTGGATTGCCAGGCCCTTCTCCCATTTTTGCCATGCTGAGGAACAAACCCAGGGCCTCAGAGAGAGCAATGCAGATTAAAACATTGTGAATAAAAGCAGTTCTCTTTTAGAACTATTTTGGAGAAAAAAGTATTTATCCCTTTGAGGAAAATAGCCCTTTAAATGTAATGTTTTCTCTTTATTCTTGGTGGCATCGCTGATGTATTATCCTGAGAATACTTGTTTTGTGGGATAGACCTCATTACATCCAAAAGTCTCTTCTTCATTTTGAGGCTGATAGTGTTTTAGAACAGGAAGAGAAGTAGCAGGTGTGCCCTCTGACTACATGGATGAAGAAAGTGAGCCCTAGGAAGAAGACAAGATTTGTCGAAGTAAAAGAAATATATAATATTAGAATGATGCTCAAGTTCAGCTCTCCTGATTCTGCAGGTTTGCCTATATGCTCTCAAAATGCCTTATTTTCTGTCAGTCCTGAAATTTGTATTCACAAAGTGTGGTACTTTAGTCCCCATGATATTGTTTCTGCTCTTATAATTCGTATTTTCTGGATAATTACATAAATGTCAAATTTACTTTAGGCAAATGTAACTACTTTTGGAAGGAGCATTAATGAAGTTAATGGATTTTGCAAATAATCTCAGCAATAACCCTTTCTGCTAGAGCTCAAACATTAAAATAAAACATGTAGGAAAATAATTTTATATAAATTATAATAATCTTTAATGAATTATATTAATGATATTATCTCTGAACAGAAATTAGTTAAATTGCCAGGACAGACATTACCAAAATTGTAAATTTTATTTTAAATGCTTTTGTTGTTAGATGCCATTGATTGGGGTCCTACTCATAGCAACCCTACATATAAGAGAGGAAACTCTACCCAACACTGTGCCATGCCTGCCACAATTTTCAGTGCTTCTCTGCTATTCACAGGGTTTTCAATAGCTGATTGTTTCTGGAGAGGGATGCTAGGTCCTTCTCCAAGCTTATAGCACCTGGTTTTCCCAGGGAGTCTTCTACCCAAGGCCTAATCAGGCCCAACCTTTCTTAGCTTCCAATGTCTAATAGGATTCAACACCAAAGTACTATGACTGCAGGCATATTAAAAGTAGTAGATAACAAATTATAGAAGATAAATAATATTTTGAAACTTTCCCATTTACATTGCTTAATTGATTTCTGCTATTCCCAGAATCCATAGGGTTTTCAATGGCTAGCTGTTTCGGGAGTGGCTCACCAGGTCCTACTCCCTAGTCTGTCTTAGTCTGGAAGCTCAGCTGAAAACCTGTCCACCTTGGGTAACCTTGCTCATGTCTAAGGTTACAGTGGCAGAGCTCTCAGCCTCATCGCAACACACAAGCCCCCACGGCAAACTGACAGATATGATGGTAAAATAATTAATACGAGGATGCATATATAGCATAAGAAAAAGAGAAGGAGAATAGAAAGAGGGAAGAGAGTAAAACAAGGAAGGAAGCAAATAAAAATAAAAAATAAAAAATAAAAAAAAAACCTCACGCATACACGCTCCCACCCACGTATAAAATCGCTTATAGTCAGGTGCGGTGGTATACACCTGCATTCCCAGCAGCTTGGGGGCGAAGGCAGGAGGCTCGCAAGCCCAAGATCACAGGCAGCCTGCGCAACCCAGAGAGACCCTGTGTCAAAAAGTAAAAATATGGGCTGGGGGCGCAGCGTGGTGGTCCCGCATCTACAAAGCGAATAGGCGCAAGACCCTGGTTTCATACCCCCATACAAAACAACAAAATCAAAAAACAACAAAAAA
>VMDO01018819.1:0-41234 GCA_007922755.1 Pedetes capensis
GATTATTCATGCTCTTGAGCTCCAATTTTATCCCATTATGATCTGATAAGGAACAGGGGATAATTTGTATATTCTTGAACTTGTTGAGGGAGTTCTTATGGACTAGCATATGATCTATTTTAGAAAATGTACCATGTCGAGCTGAGAAGAATGTGTATTCCTCCTTGTGTGGATGAAATATTCTGTATATATCTGTAAGGTCCAGCTGGTTTAGGGTGGAGATTAGATTTGATGTTTCTCTGTTGATTTTTTGTTTTGATGACCTGTCTCTTGACACAAGTGGGGTATTGAAGTCCCCCATTATTATTGATTCTGGACCAATAAAGTTCTTTATATTCCATAAGGTTTATCTTATAAAGCTAGGAGCTCCTATGTTTGGGGCATATATATTAAGGAGCGTTATTGATTCTTGATCGATTCTTCCTTGTATTAAAATGTAGTGACCATCCTTATCTCTTCTAATTTAGACTACTAATCTTGAATGAAATGACCAACCATAACCTTTTTTTCTTTGGTTGACTGAATATCCTCAATTCTTAGTAGGCGTTAGGTAACTGTGGGCTCAATGAGCAAATGAGTTAGTTGTATGTGCAGATACTGAGCAGTTACTTTAGCTCACTTAGCCTGCATCTCTAATCCTCAGTGTGCGTCCATGTGGGTTGTGTCTCGGTCTTGGCTGTTCCCTCGCAGTGATCAATGGTGTAGGCAGGCGTTATATTGCTGCTCTACAGAGGCATCAGCTAAGATGATATGCTTGAAGCCTGGGCCGGAACATGTCTGTTGAGGACAGAGTGAGATGTTGCTTCTTCAAGTCCCGCTGTGCTTTCCTTTCCATCACCAAGCCTCCCTTGCCATAGTGGTACCTAAACAGGCATCCGAAGCTATTTTCCAGAAAATGTTTCAGTAACATCCCAGTTTTGCCATAAGGCAACATATATGATACGTATTTTTTCCTTCCACTACCCTTTCTTCTTGTCCCTGCCCCTTTTCTTTAGTCCATTATTGTTCCCTATTTAAAACCTGTTCTCAGTTTTTCATAGCTAAATTTTCTTCATATTTTATGCATGATTTCCTCATATTTTTAACCATGGTTTTCATAAATAATTATATTCTGCTTATTGATTGCTATTGTCAGTGCAGTCCTTCCTTCCATTTTGTTACCCAGCTGGTTACTATTTGTTTGGAAAAGGAGAAAAGTCTAAATTAGTAAGAAGATTGTTTGGGTATTTGAGTAACAAGAAATACAGCAAGAAGATCCATGTGGACCTGCTCTCATTATCACTACTTCCATCAAAAATTTTTAAGGAAAAGGTTTTTAAATGAAATAATCTCCTGGTTTATTTTAATTTTTGTTTTTACAGACTTTGCCTAAGATACTGAGCCATATTGCCCCAGCATTTTGCATGAGCAGCTGTAGCTTCGTAGTGGAAAAATCTAAAGAATCAACAGCACGGGTTGTCGTTTGGCGGGAAATAGGAGTACAGAGAAGCTATACCATGGAGAGTACCCTGTGCGGTTGTGATCAGGGGAAATACAAGGTAAAATCTCTTAGGACTTGACGCCATAAAAATATTTCAGACTTTCCTTTTGTTCGTATTCTCAGGAGTTCCAAGCATACATTTGTTCATTTGTCCATTTGTTTTACTGAGTTATGTAATTTGGAATAGTGGAGTTGAGTGATATGCAGTCTTAAGAACAGTTTTTTTTTTTTTTTTAATGTCCCTAAACTAAATAGCTTGCTTGGAATGCTTAAGAAATTTTGATTGAGTCTATTTCATAATTTTAAAGAAAGTATACTGAAGTACATTTAATACTGATTAGTAATTTTTAATGAGCCATACAAGTAGAACTGTGTTAATGAAAAATTTCCAGCATTTTAATTGATTGGATGTAAGTATATTTTTATGCATTTAAAAATAAACACATTATGCTGATAAAGCAACTAGTTATATTTAGATTTTTGAGTGTATGTCTTTTAAATACATATCACTATATATTTTTTTAACTGAGGATTCTTTCCTCTAGTGCTTTTGTTGGGGACTGCTAGACTTTTTCTTTGTAAAATTTTATTTCTTTATTTAGACACAGGGTCCTGCCTTGTTGCCCAGGTTTGTCTTAAAGTCCTAGGGCTCAAGTGATCCTCCTGCCTTGGCCTCCCACATAGCTGGGAATCCAGGTACATGTTGCTGTGCCCAACTTGATATCCAGTCTAAACTCTGCTTTTGAAATTAAGAACTAGCAAGGTGGTTTGTTGTTGTTGTTGTTAGGTGCTGTGGAGTCGGTATCCGACTCATAGAGACCCTCATAGGGTTTTCAATGGCTGACTGTTTCAGGATTGCCTTGGGAGTGGATTGCCAGGTCCTTCTCCCATTTTTGCGGTGCTGGGCATTGAACTCAGGACCTCAGAGACTGTAGTGCAGCGCTCTACCAACTGAGCTAAATCCCAGCCGTAAGGTGGTTTAGGGTTTTTAATTTTAAAGAATGAGGGCTTGATGTGCAATGGATTGGACCTTAGATAAACAATAAGCAAGCCTGAATATTTTTGTTGTCTTGGTCCAGAGAGATTTTCAGGTGTCATGCCAATTTTTCCACTCATTCTGGTTTGTTTACTTTTGGTTTTTTTGTTGTAGAGAAATAGGATACTAAATCTGATTGGGATTTTTATATACCTCACTTGAAAACAGTTTTAACTTTGTTTTCAGAAAAGAGTTAATAGCCTAACTGTTGTTGTTAGATGCCATTGAGTCAGGTCTAACTCATAGAGACCCTCATAGGATTTTCAATGGCTGATTGTTTTGAGTTTACTTCAGGAGTGGATTGCCACATCCTTCTCCCATATTTTTGGTGCTTGGCATTGAACCAAGGGTCTCAGAGAGTGCAGAGCAGCACTCCACCAACTGGGCCCAGCCCCAGTAACCTAACCGGTTAGCATTAAAAATATAAACATATTGTAGTTGATATCAGAAGTTTTAAGAGAACTTAAATAACGACATTTCATTCAACAGCTAGCTGGAAGAAAATTATATTGATTTTGAAATTGATGTTCAACCTTCTGGGGCCCCATAAAGGAGAACTTACAGAAATCCCAATGCTTTCTGTTGGATGACTCTCTCTAAACTTTAGGTTGACCACAGTGTCCTGTTCTTCCAAAGTGTAAGATGAGATCTCTCTAAATGTGAAGAAAAGCTTTTATCACTGCTTCAGTGGACAGCTTTTGTGGGGGGTCATGGGCCTTGGGGAATGGGAGAAACTCTAGAATCACTTCATGTAACAACATACTGGCTCCTAGGCAAAAACCTTGGGGTATGTGATATATGGAAATAGACTGTGTATTACTCTTAGAGAAGTCATTTTTGCATTTAGGCTGGAGAAGGTACTTAAAACATCATCTCTGAAACCAGCCTTGGGTGGTAGGGACAGGAGTCAGGGCAGCTGAGATTTGGATACTCTCGAGATCATCCATAGCATACAGTATTAGTGCTTTCTTATTATATTTAGATTCCACTCTAGACTTCCATTAGAGTTTTTAAAATACTGATTGTATTTTAATAAATTTATTGGTCATTGAAAAAAACAAATTGAAAAGGCTGAACTGTATTTTGAAACATAAAACTTGAAACCAATTTCTGAAGAAGTTATTTTCATGTTTAATATATATAAACTTTAAAAATAAAGTGGATACCTAATAAATACTCTTTTCTCTGTTTTTGTACGATTTAGTTAACAGAGTATATACTGATTTAAAAACCCATGGACAGAAGTGTTTCTCACTAAGTCAGAATCTGCAAAAATCTTTTAACATGTGAGGCTTTAAACATACACTTTAACAAACATCAATGACTTTATTTTTTGGGAGATTTTAGTTTCAGTGAAACTGAGTAGAGAGTACAGAGAGTTTCTGTATAGTCCTTGTCCCTCACATTCACACGTATCTGTTAAACTTGCTGGCTAATAAATTGTGTGACTCTACTGTTGTAGGAAATAGTCCCCTTCACTCACTAATATTTTTATGTACTGAATTTTAAGATATAAATGTTCTTCACTTTCTGTGAACTAATTTGGAAATAGGCATGGCCTTTTAAAACTTTTAAATGAAGAAGGCAAATGTGGGTTCCACTGCAGTCAGTTGGGTCATGTTTCCTAGAATATTTGGGAGATGGCTAAACTTTATATTTAAGCCAAAAAAAAAAAAAGTTTAAAACCAACCATTATTGTCAAGGCATGTGTTTCATGCACAGTAGCCGTTTCTATAATATATTTTGTTCACTGAGCAGGTGCTATGGGAACTCATTTCGCTTGGCTACTAAACAGCTGTTTCCAATGCTGCTTCTATAGTTATGTCTGCTCTCATTGATGCCTACAGTTTTTGTTGGTGTAAGGATTCCCATTCCTTAGAGATCGATTTTTATCTGAAGAGTAAAGATAAGCAATATGTTAACTTGCAGTCCATTTTTGTGGTATTATGTGGTAACGTTTAACTTTTGATAAAATTTAACATTGCTTATTGGAAAACTAAAAAAGGATAGAGAGATTGAGATACATTTTTTGTTTTTGCTTTAGTAAACAAGTTTGAAATGAATCTTCTTAATTGACATGGAGCATAGGAAATTATTGAACTAGTACTGCATGGACTTGGATGTGTTTGGTTCTTTTTTTTTTTTTTTTTTTTTTTTTTTTGCGGTACTGGGGGTTGAACCCAGGACCTCACGCTTGCATGCTCTGCAAGTGCTGGACCACTGAGCTGCACCTTCAGCCTATTTTTTTACTTTTTGAGACAGTGTCTCGCTAAATTACACAGACTGCCTCTGGTCTCGAACTTGCGATCCTCCTGCCTCCTCCTCCCAAGCCTCTGGGATTATAGGCATGTCCCATTGTGCCCGTCTGGTTCTTTTTTTGACATTAAATTTTTTCATTTGTTTTTTAATTGACTTTTTCTTAATCATACAACAGAATTATCTATCAGGTAATAAGCAAACATGCACGTTAGAACTTTGACTTTTAACACTAGCATTTCCACATTGGCAACCACAGTAATGGATTAAAAGGATGCTGGCAAGGTCTAGTTAAAATATGGCTTAACACTTGAACTACAAGAGTAATATTAATTGTGAAATTATATGTTTATCTATTTTTTTCTTTTTTGTGCATCTAGTTTTTTTCTCCCCAATCTGTTGGTGAAAATAATTTGAATCATAGTGAATGGGAGTGGATGTCATAGTAAAAGGCCAAACATTTATAGGATCTGTAGAGAAACCAGAGTTGAGTAGATATTTGAGAAATGGTCTTTTAGAATAGTTTCCTTTTTACCTAGAATAATTTTATATTGTTGTTTATAATATACTGTCCTAGGTCTGTACCAACTTTTAAATTTTATTAATGTAGTTGTAAATTCTTTTCATGTCATTTTAATGAGATGCAGTCAGAGGAGAGAAAACATTTAAATTATGTGTGTAATATTCTTTTATTTCTAGGGTTTACAGATAGGTACACGAGAACTGGAAGAGATGGGAGCAAAATTCTGTGTTGGTCTGTTGCGTTTGAAAAGACTGACGTCCCCATTGGAGTATAATATGCCCTCCAACCTGCTTGACTTTGAAAGCGACTTAATTGAATCAAGCTGCAAAGTGACTAGGTGGGGGATACTGTTTCATTCTTTTATTACGCTCTAGTGTACTGTTGGACTTCACTAGAGTAGCTAGATGGAGAAAACCCATGGAGACTTTGATAAACAAGAGCATAGAGTTAATATAATCAGCTTTAGACCTTTAATATTTGTTCCAAATCATGATAATCTGGATTATGTTAATACTGATATTTGAATGAGGTTGTAATGAAATACCTTTATTTTGAAGTGCTCTTTTTAGTGATCTTAGTGGTTTACTCTTAACTCAAAAATAAGCAATGGAGAAATAGTCCACTTAGATGATATAAAAATTAAGATTATTTAAAAATTAAGGTTATATCAAAATCCAGACTTAGAGTCAGGATTCATATTTCAAAGATTTTATTTTGTTGATGTCGACATACATTGGTGGTTGTTCAGTAAACTCCTGACTATATATATTTAAAACAGCTTAATTTAGCATCTCTTTGATTGTATTTTTTATATAGTTAATTTTTTTTAAGATTCAGTGTGTGCGCCGGGCGTGGTGGTGCACGCCTGTAATCCCAGCGGCTCAGGAGGCAGAGGCGGGAGGATCGCAAGTTCGAGACCAGAGGCAGTCTACATAACTTAGCGAGACCCTGTCTCAAAAAGTAAAAAAAATGGGTTGGGGGTGCAGCTCAGTGGTCCAGCACTTGCAAAGCATGCAGGTGTGAGGCCCTGGGTTCAACCCCCAGTACCGCAAAAAAAAAAAAAAAAAGATTCAGTGTGTATGAAATATGATCAGTTATGGGCTCAAAGAAATAATCAGTGCTTAATTCTTAATCATAATGACAGACCTAGTTTGTTTTGGTGTATAAGTAAGAATAGACCCATTTTATAGAAACTTCTATGATTTTTGTTGATATTAACTTATCAGGTGTATTAATTTATTCCCATTTGGTATTATGTAAACCCATGTAGCAGTTTTAAGTGCAAAAGGACATTAATTGAACTCCATTCTGGACAAATATGATCATCTGGACATGTGGTCATCTGCAGTTCTCTTCTCAGTGCGTACTAAACAATGATGGAAGTGCACATCAGGATTGTCAGTTCTCGCTGATACTTAAGTTTTCAGAAATGTACTGTTCACCTGCATTCCTTGGATACATTATAGTTGCTTTGTTGTTAGGTGCTGTCTAGTCAGATGTGACTTATAGCAACCCTGCATACAACAGAACGAAACAATGCCCAGACTGCACCGTGCACACCATCATTTTATATTTGAGCCCATTGTCGGAGCCACTGTGTTTCTTCTCATTTTGAGTCATGCCACATCTGCAAAACGAGGTCCCAGGGGCTTTACTCCATTCCCGTCATTAAGTCAACTCTACTCTGAGGAGGCAACTCTTCCCCACTCGTTCCTGGAATGCCTTCCAGCCTGGGAGCCTCATCTTCCAGCACTATATTAGATAGTGCTTCTCTGCTATTCATAAGGTTTTCAATGGCTAGTTGTTTCGGGAATGGGCTGCTGGGTCCTTCTCCCTAGTCTGTCTTGGTCAGGAAGCACAGCTAGAACCTGTCCTCCATGGGTAGCTCTGCTGGTATCTGAAATACTGGTGCCATAGCTTTCAGCCCCATGCAGGCCCCCACAGCGGGACAAGCTGACAGACACAGGGGGTTGCTTTACATATCCTGAAATATCATTTTTGATTATTAATATTTCAGAGCTGTGGTCATTACTAGACCCTCTACCAGTCTCACTCTTTTAAAAGGAACACATTTTTTTTTTTTTTTTTTGGTGGTACTGGGGGTTGAACCCAGGGCCTCGTGCCTGCATGCTTAAAGAGCAAATACATATTTTGAAAGCCTAAGTTTTGAAGAAGTCAGCTGCCATCTCACATTTTTAACATTTTGATAGTTGTATTTCAATAAAATTGGTTTCCTTTGTAATCATATTTAGTTTTATACATTTAAAACTATTATTATGAGGAGTTCATAGATCTTATCAGACTCCCCAGGGGGAGTGTGGCACAAACAGGTAAGACCTGCTAGTTCTCCTCTCTGTGTGCATTTAAAATATAAGCCTAACCACAGGCAGTTACACATTCATGTGGTTTCCCCTGGAAAACTGTTACCCGGCCTCCTGTCTATTAACTTACATTGTTAAATAACAATCTCTTCATGTTGTCAGGCTGCAGCCGGCCACTCAGGTTTGTAAAGTCTGTTGCTTTAGTTCCCCTGAATTCCAAGTGAAAATTAGGAAACAGAAATCAGGGGGGGATGAATTTATTTACACTTTGGCTAAACTAGGAAGAGAAAAGGGTTCTAAAATTCTCTTTGACTTTTTTGTAGCAGTGCCCCATCCTTTATAAGAAAAAAATGAGCAAAAGCTGAAACAAAAGCCAGGAAGTAAGTAGACTTAGCTGTGAGCCAGGCTGTATGGCTTTTCCTGGTGGGGCGGGTAGTTGTTCAGTGCCAAGGGCTGGGCTGTTTCCGTTTTGGTGAGAGCTGCTAAACCAGGGGAACTCTTGGTTCTGCTCTCTCCGTCTCAGATGAATTTGGTGCATACCTCTGATTTCTCCCTGATGGATGAATCTCAGTGCTCTGAGCTTTACAGGCCTCCAGTCTGAGCTTGTCTGTTTCCTCGTGATTGTATTCAGGCTGTGCATCTTGGGCAGAAACCTTGTGGCTCCTGTGTTTTCATCGCATCCTGCTGTAGTGTGCAGTTTGCCTGCCAATCACTTAGTTGAGATGGTTTTTGCCAATTTTTCCATTCAAAGTTAGTTTTTCCCCTTTGGTAGTTAATAAGTATTCTTATGGGGATGTACTTCACAGCTGTGTCTGTCCTGTTTCTCTTCATGCTTGCAGTTTATTTGTTTTTAATTTTTACGTATTAGACTTACAGTTTGCTCTTTAATTCACTGGGTTTTAATATGCTGTCATTATTTTGATTTGGAAAATGACTCAGTTTGGCCCCCTCAAATGACTTTTGTGCATTTCTGACTTGTCTGCATCACTAAGAACTCCCTTACTCTCTGGCCCAATAAGATCTCTCTGCATGTTTCTGTGTGCCCTTTACCCAGGGTTGGAATCAGCCATTTCTTCAAGGCTTCTTGATTCCTTTTGGTAGAAAATTGTGGGGCTTTGCCCTGCCACTGGACTCCTCCAGCCCTGAGCGGGAACTAGCTGCCAAAGACCTGCCATCTGGTGGGGGAGGGGACAAGCACCGGAGAACCACGTCACTCTGGTCCACAGCTACTCCGCCAGTCCCTGGGGACAGCTCGGAGGTTTATGCCCACGGTAGCTCCTTGCTTCTTTCTTCCCAGTGAAGATGTTGACTCCAAATGCTCAGCTCAAACAGCTCTTTATTGATCCATCTGTCCTGGTTGGTGGAGTGGACCCCGACTGCTCCGTTCACCGCCCTATATTCCCTTCAGGCGCTAGCCAGGAACCAATTAGAGGCAGCCACTCCATACAGGTCTTGGCCAGTCAGGGGGGATATGCAAATTTGGGTTTGTAAAAGCGACCAATCGAGGCTGGTTCCCAAAAGGTCCAATCAGGAGCTGTTCAGTGGTTTGGAAACAGCCAATCGGTGTTGAGGGGTCTGAGGAAAGGGATTGGATGCCAGTGCCATCTTTGGAAGCTTCACGACCCAGAGTTCTGGATATAAGGCAAAGGTTATTGCCCGGGGAACAAGCCTCAGATCTCTGAGTGGGCCTAGATAGGCCCTGGGGTGAACTGCCTCTCTAGGCAGTGCCCTACAGAAAATACTATCTATATCAAAGTCTAGTTGCTAGTTGTATTCAGTGGTTTTTTGGTGTCACTGTTCTCAAGTTCTCTTACTAGACAAGACTGTAGAATATGGTCAAGTATTTACATATGTGAATACATGTGTGTGTAGCCACAAGCATGTACATGCACACACACACACCCAGGCTTACTCTCAAAACCCTCAGTTCACAGTGAGACCTTTGATTCTGTTCCTACATCAAGGGTTCAGTCTTGCTTTTAAGTTTCTAACTCCTTCAGCAGTGAGAAGCCTGGCTCTCATTATCTTTACTTACTTTACTTATTTGATCCACCTGTCATGTGTAACTTCTCCCCCAGCTCCTCTGCCCTCTCCTGGATGCTTTCTTTGCCCCCCTCAGATCCCACCCTCTAAGGAGAAGAGCTTTTTAAAAATAATTTTTGTAATCTTGGTGCCTCACATTAGTTGCTGTTCACTGGCTGATTGCATTCTGTTGATGAGCATCACATTTTCCTTATCCATTCGTCTATTTATGGATAAGGCTGATTCCATAGCCTGACTGTTGTGAATAGCACCCTAACACATATGGCTGTGCAGGTGTCTCTGTTGTATGCGGACTTTGATTCCTTCAGGTATATACCCAGGAGTAGTGTAGCTGGATCTCGTGGTAGTTCTGTTTTTTGTTTTTGAGGAAATTTCCATCCTGAGTTGCCTAGTGGCTATGCTAATTTGCATTCTTACCAACAGTGTATGCATTGCTCTATCCCTAGATCCTCGCCAGCATTTGGTTTTTGTATTCTCACTGATAGCCATTCTCATGGGAGAGATGGAATCTCAACATAGTTTTGATTTGTGTTTCCCTGATTTTATGCTAAAGATGCTGAACATTTTTTAGTATATTTATTGGCCATTTGTACTTCCTTTGAGAACTCTCCAGCTCGTTTGGCCATTTATTGATTGGATTATTTGTTCTTTTGGTATTTATTTTTTGAGCTATTTATATATTCTGGATATTAATCACCTTTGAATGAGTAGCTGGCAAAGATTTTCTCCCATTCTTTGGGCTATCTCCTCCCGCTGGTAATTTTTTCTTTTGCTGTGCAAAAGCTTTTCAGTTTCATGTAGTTCTGCCTGTCAGTTCTTACTATCATTTCCTGAGCTACTGGAGTCTATTCAGAAAGACCTTACATATGTCGAGGTTTTAGTATTTCCCATTTTTCTCCTGTAGTTTCAAAGTTTTAGGTCTTACATTAAAGCTTTTGATCTGTCTTTGAATTGATTTTTGTACAGAGTCAGAGAAAGTTTTAGTTTAAATCTTCAGCTAGTATCTATCTGACATCAGCAACAGTGTCCCTGGTTCTATACCCTCTTCTGAATCTGGCTTGATTTTCTGGCAGTTCCCTGTCTCTATACTGCTGCAGTTGCCTTTGAATGATCTTTAGCAAAATTTTACTTGGATGTGATCTTAATGATATCACTTGATAATTTCCACATTCAGTTGGATCACCTTTCTTGGGAATAGGCACATATATGGGTCTCTTGCAGTCAGTTGGCCAAGTAGCTGTCTTCCAAATCTCTTGGCATAAACAAGTGAGCACCTCCAGTGCTGCATCTGTTTGTTGCAACATCTCTATTGGTATTCCATCAATTACAGGAGCCTTGTGTTCCTTCAAGGCAACTTCCACTTCTTCCTTCAATACCACTGGTTCCTGATCATATGCACCCTTCTTGAAATGGTTGAACATCCACCAATTCTTTTTGGCATAAAGACTTTGTATATTCCTTCCATCTTCCTTTGATGTTTCCTGCATTGTTTAATATTTTCCCTGTAGACTCTTTCACTATTGCCACTCAAGGCTTGAAGTTTTTCTTCAATCCCTTAAGCTTGAGAAAAACAGAGCTCATTCTTCTCTTTTGGTTTTCTGTCTCCAGCTCTTTGTACATGTCATCATAATATTGGATTTTGTCTTCTCGAGCTGCCCTTCAAAATCTTCTGTTTAGTTCTTTAACTTCATCATATCTTCCTTTTACTTTAGCTACTCAAAGTTTAGGGCTGGGATTTAGCTCAGTTGGTGGAGTGTTGCTCTATGCTGCCTGAGGCCCTGGGTTCAATCCCCATCACTGCAAAAATGGGAAAAGGTCGTGTAAGCCCACTCGTGAAACAATCTGCCATGAAAACCCTATGAATAGCAGAGAAGCCCTGACAAAATGCTGGGCATGGCACCATGTTGGGGAGTGCTTCGTTCTGTTGTACATATGGTCGCTATAAGTCAGACTTGATGCCACCTAACAATAACTCGACATTCAAGAGCAAGTTTCAGAGTCTATTTTGACCTGTAATCTGGTCTTTTCTTTTTTTCCTATCTTTTAATACATTTTGCTTTCCTTGTGAATGATGTCTTTGATGTCATGCCACAACACATCTGGTCTTCTATCATTAGTGTCTAACACATCAAACGTGTTCTTGAGATGGTCTCTAAACTCAGGTAGGATATACTCAAGGTCATACCTTGGCTCTCGTACATTGTTCTAATTTTCTTGAGTTTCACTTTAAACCTGCATATGAGCAGTTGATGGTCTGATTTACAATCAGCACCTGATCTCATTCTCTGACATCTGATATTGAACTTTTCCATCATCTTTTTCTGCAAATATAGCCAACTTGGTTCCTTTATGTTCCATTTGGTGAATTCCATGTGGATGTTGTTGTTGTTAGGTGCCGTCAAGTCTGACTCCTAGCGACCCTATGTACAGCAGATCGAAACACTTCCTGATTCTGTGCCAGGCACATAATCTTATTTATGTTTAAGCCCATTGTTGCAGATACTGTGTCAATCCATCTGGTGGAGGGTTTTCCTCTTTTGCATTGACCTGCCACTCTCCCAAACATGATGTCTTTCTCTAGGGATTGATCTTTCCTGACTACATGTTCGAAATATGTAAGATGCAGTCTGGCCATTCTTGCTTCCAAGGAGCACTCTGGTTTCACATCTTCTAGGACAGATCTGTTGGTTCCTTTGGTAGTCCATCGTATATTCAATAGATGTCTCCAGCACCATAATTCAAAAGCATTAATTCTTTTTCTGTCTCCCTTGTTCATTGTCCAGCTTTCACAACCATATGATGCAACTGAAAATCCTATGGCATTAGTCAGACCCACCTTTATCTTCAATGTGACATCTTTGCTTTTCAATACTCTAAAGAGATCTTTTGCCATAGCTTTTCCTACAGCAATGCGTCTTTTGATTTCTTGACTGCTGCTTCCACAGGTGTTGATTATAGAGCCAAGCAAAGCAAAATCTTGGACAACCTCAATCTTTTCTCCATTTATTGTGAAATTGCATACTGACCCAGTTGTAAGGATTTTTGTTTTGTTGATATTTAGTTGCAACCCATATTGAAGGCTATGATCTTTGATCTTCATCAGTGAATGTTTTAAATCTTCACTTTCAGCAAGCAGAGTTGTGTCACCTGCATAACGCAGGTTGTTAATTAGTCTTCCTCCAATCCTGATGTGTTCTTCCTCGTAAAGTCCAGCTTCTCAGATTATTTGCTCAGCGTATAAATTGAACAGATAGGGTGAAAGTATGAAGCCCTGACACACACCTTTCTCAACTTTAAACCAGTGTTTCCTTGTTCTATTCGAACAACTGCCTCCTGGTTCACGTACAGATTTCTCATGAGTACAATTAGGTGCTCTGGTATTCTCATTTTCTGAAGTGTTATTCATAATTTATTATGATCCACACACTCAAATGCCTTTGCATAGTCAATAAAACATAGATAGATACCTTTCTGATATTCTTTACTTTTGGCTAATATTCACCTGACATCAGCAATGATGTCCCTGGTTCCCTGCCCTCTTCTGATCCCGCTTGATTTTCCAGTAATTCCCTGTCTATATACTACTGCTTGTTGTTGTTGTTAGGTGCCGTCAAGTCGGTATTCGACTCATAGCGGCCCTCATAGGGTTTTTAGTGGCTGACTGTTTTCGGGATTGCCTTGGGAGTGGGTTGCCAGGTCCTTCTCCCATTTTTACGGTGCTGGGAATCGAACTCGGGACCTCAGAGACTGCAGCGCAGCACTCTACCAACTGAGCTAAATGCCTGCAGCCATAGCCGTGTGGCATCGGATCCCGTCAGACCTCAGAAGCTAAGCAGGGTCGGGCCTGGTTAGTACCTGGATGGGAAACCGCCTGGGAACACCAGAAGCTGTAGGCTTGGGAGAAGGACCTGGCAACCCCCTCCCAAAAGTCAATCTGCCATTGAAAACCCTATGAACAGCAGAGAAGAACTGACAATAGTGTTTCCCCTGTTGTACAGAGGGTCGCTATGAGTGGGATACCGACTCGATGGCACCTAACAACAACAACAACAAATACTACTGCAGTCACTTTTGAATGATCTTTAGTAAAATTTTGCTTGCGTGTGATATTAATGATATTGTCTGATAGTTTGCACATTCAGTTGGATCCCCTTTTTTGGGAATAGGCACAAATATGGATCTCTTCCAGTCAATTGGCCAAGTAGCTATTTTCCAAATCTGTTGGCATAAACATGTTAACACCTCCAGTGCTGCATCTGTTTGTTGAAACATCTCTGTTGGTATCCCATCAAGTCCTGGAGCCTTGTGTTTCACCAGTTTTTTCAAGGCAGTTTCCACTTCATCCTTTAATACCATTGGTTCCTCTTCATATGCAACCTCTTGGAATGGTTGGTCATCTACCAATTCTTTTTTGTGTAATGACTCTGTGTATTCCTTCCATCTTCTTTTGATGTTTCCTGCATCATTTAATATTTTCCCTGTAGAATCTTTCACTACTGCCGCTCAATGCTTGAGTTTTTTCTTTACTTCCTTAAGCTTGAGAAACACAGCGTGTTCTTCCCTTTTGGTTTTCTGCCCTCAGCTCTTTGCACATGTCATTATAATATTTGTTTTTGTCTTCTGGAGCTGCCTTTTGAAATCTTCTGTTTAGTTCCTTAACTTCATGATGTCTTCCTTTTACTTTAGCTGCTCGACGTCAAGGGCAAGTTCCAACGTCTCTTTTGACATGCTATTTGGTCTTTTCTATTTTTCCTGTCTTTTTGAGAACTTTCTACTTCCTTCTTGAATGATATCTTTTATGTCATGCCACAACTCTTCTGGTCTCCTATCATTTGTGTCTAATGCATTAAACCTATTTTTGAGGTGGTCTTTGAACTCAGGTGGGATATACTCAAGGTCATACCGTGGCTCTCGTATACTTGCTCTAATTTTCTTCAGCTTCAGTTTGAACTTGCATATGAGAAGTTGATGGTTTGATCCACAGTCAGCACCTGGTCTTGTTTTGACATTTTGTACAGAGCTTTTCCATCGTCTCTTTCCACATATGTAGTCAATTTGATTCCTGTGTGTTCCGTCTGGTGAAGTCCATGTGTATAGTCTCCGTTTATGTTATTGAAAAAATGTATTTGCAGTGAAAAGGTCACTGGTCTGACAAAATTCTGTCATGCGATCTCCAGCTTTGTTTCTGTCACCAAGACCATATTTTCCAACTACTAAGCCACCTTCTTGTTTCCAACCTTTGCATTCCAGCCACCAGTGATTATTAATATGTCTTGATTGCATGTTTGATCTGTTTCAGATTGCAGAAGCTGGTAGAAATGTTCCCTTTGTTCATTCGTGGCCTTAGTGGTGGGTGCATGAATTTGAATAATAGTCATATTAACTGGCCTTCCTTGTATGCGTATGGATATTATTCTATCACTGACAACATTGTATTTCATGACAGATCTGGAAATGTCTTTTTTGATGATGAATGCAACCCCATTTCTCTTTAGTTTGTCATGCCCAGCATAGTAGACCATATGATTATCTGACTCTAAATGGCCCATGCTGGTCCATTTTAGCTCACTGATGCCTAGAATGTCAATGTTTATGTGCTCCATTTCTCTTTTAATGATTTCTAATTTTCCTAGAGTCATACTATGTACATTCCATGTTCCAATTATTAATGGATGTTTACAGTTTTTTCTCCTCATTTGAGTCTTGCCATATCAGCAAATGAAGGTCCCTGGGGCTTTACTCCATTTCCGTCATCACGGTAGACTCTACTTTGAGGAGGCAACTCTTCCCCAGTAGTCTTTGAGTGCCTTCCAACCTGGGGGGCTCATTTTCCAACACTATATCTGACAGTGTTTCTTTGCTCTTCATAGGATTTTTAATGGCTAGTTGTTTCGGGAGTGGTTTGCTGGTGCCTCTTTCCTAGTCTGTCTTAGTCTGGAAGCTCAGCTGAAACCTGTTCACCATGGGTAACCCTGCTGCCAGTAGCATAGCTTTCAGCCTCATTGTAACACACAAGCCCCCACAGTGAGGCTTACTGACAGACTTGTGGGGGTCCATGTGTATAGTCACTGTTTATATTGGTGAAAAAATGTATTTGCCTTGAAAAGGTTATTTGACAAAATTCTACCAGAAAGATGTCTTTTATTGACTATGCATGTGCATTTGACTGTGTGGATAAGAACAAATTATGGATAACATTTCATAGAATGGTAATACCAGACCACCTAATTGTACTCATGAGTAATCTGTACTTGGACCAGGAGGCAGTTGTTTGAACAGAACAAGGAATCACTGCCTGGTTTAAAGTCAAGAAAGGGGTGTGTCAGGCTTGGTATGAGGGCTCATGCCTATAATCCCAGTGACTCAGGAGGCAGAGGCAAGAGGATCTCAAGTTCGAAACCAGAGGCAGTCTGCGTAATTTAGTGAGACCTGTCTCAAAATAAAAAGAAAAAAAATGGTCTTGGGGTTCAGTTTGGTGGTACAGAATTTGCACTCCATGTAAGCTCAAGGCTCTGGGTTCAACCCCCCAGTACTGCAGAAGAAGAAAAAAGAAAAAGATAGGTGTGTGTCAGGGCTGTATACTTCCACTGTACCTCTTCAATCTCTATGCTGAGCAAATAATCCGAGAAGCTGGACTTCATGAGGAAAAACATTGCATCAGGATTGGAGGAAGACTCATTAACAACCTGTGTTCTGCAGATGACACAACTCTGTGAAAGTGAAGGGGACTTGAAACATTTACTGGTGAAGATCAAAGAACACAGCCTTCAGTATGGATTGCACTTCAAAATCAACAAAACAAAAGTCCTTACAGCTGGGTCAGTATGCAACTTCACCATAAATGGAGAAAAGATTGAGGTTGTCCATAATTTTGCTTCAGTTGGTTCTCAAGATGGAACCTGGCTATGGCACTTCAAGATAAGAAGGGTCACGAACTGGATTCTTCTCCGGGGCTGGCCTGCTTTGCAGGTGTCACCATCAGACTGAATTCCCCCTGGTGAAGCTTCTAGACCTGTGGAACTGCACGTCAGTTGTGACCAGGCTGCATGTCTTCTGGTGGCTGTGGCCTCAGTGTTTCCTCTGCTGGGAGCAGGGCTGGCATGGCACTGCTCCCTGCTCTCCCTCTTGCCACATTTTTGTTTTCCTCTGCCCTTTAGCTTTCCTCTCTCCTCTCTATGATTCCTGGTGCTCAGAATGCAGCCCCTCTTTGTTACCCTGACTGTCCTCATCCACAGTCACGGAGGGAGACTCTGACCCACTCTTACCCCAGGACCCCGCCTAGCTTTTGATGCTCATCCTTTCGTCTGTGTTGCTTTGATGGCCACCAATAACAATTACACGGCATGGACAAACCATAACACATGTAAGGTGGGCCACTTGGGCTCATTCGTGGAAGGGACAAATAAAGGGGCATGGCGGTGATCACAGCCATCCCCAGGAGCTTTTCTTCCCCTCCTTGCTCTTTGCTTTTTCCCTCGTTGATCTCTTTCTCCCCCTACCTGCTTTCCCTGGGTGGCGTTCATTTCTGTGCCTCCAGACTCCGTGAGTCAGCTCTCTGGTCCCTCTTCTGAGTCCCAGGCCTGCATGTCCGACTTCCCCCTGGATTATGTACATGGACACAAAGTTGGCAGTCTAAAACTCAGCTTGTGACCTCTGTTCCGCCACCTCACCCTGACAAACCTGCCTGTGCTTAGCCACCCACATGCTCAGGCCATATTCTTAGCATCTCCCCTACCTCTCTCAATTTAATCCATCCATCTCCCAGAACTTGATTCAGCCTCTGAAAGATTTCTCAGACATTTCCATTTCTGCCCGCTGTCTCTATCCTGACCCTAGTGGAGGCTGCTGTTGCCTCTGGCCCGGGCGACTTGGCATTGCTATCAGTGGCCTTCGTTTCACTTCAGAACTGTCAGGTTTTCTGCAGGTGTGTGGAGCACAGTCACTCGCGTGGACTGCCCACCTTCCTCCACTCGTTTGGCTTGCCCTGTGCTCCCCCTGCGGTTTTACCATTATAGCTGCACTGATGCCTTGTAATCACTATTTGTGGAAAGGACCCGTTTTTCTTTCCAATTTGTTCTGGATTGATATCTGAGTTAAAGTATGATAAAAGTCAAATACTACATCCCAGGAATGCAGATAGAAGCTCTCATTTCTTACCACGACATCCACAAGACATGAGGACTTGAGAAAACCTGTTTGGAGAGAGTAAGTGATTTGTTCAAAGTCACTGAACAGCTATTAGGAAGGAGTAGAGGGACAAACCCAGAATTTCTGACTCTACTTTGCAGTGTGTTGTTTGGTCATGCCCAGCTAGGTCTGCATTCTGGTGTCTGGCTTTGCTTGTTTATTTCGTTTTGTGTTGAGACAGAGTCTCTCTATCCCAGGCTGGCCTTGAATTTGCCATCCTCCTGCCTCAGCCTCACCAGGTGCTGGGGTTACAGGTGTGCACCACCACATCCCGCATGCTGGTCCCTTGGGTGGCACATCTGTGCTAATAGGTGTAGGCAGCAAGTGTTTGAGGGTGATGGTGAATTTTTTAGGTTCGGTTCTGTGTAGGGCTTAATGATTTAATGTGAGGGCAGCCCGAAGCCTTTCTAGATCCGTATGAAGAATCATTTCTGCTGTCTGAGAAATCAGTGGAGGGAACCACAACCCTCTCCTGTGGTACCTCACTACAGGACCAAGACTCTCAGTCCACTCATTCTATGAGAAGGCTCTTTTTGTGGAAGTGATGTTTTTCTTAAAGCGGCCTGTCAAATTTGGTTTCCCATTAAAAAGCAGTTGCCTTTTAGAAGGAAGCATTTATTATTATTTAACACGGGCACCTTTACCCTATGAACTAAAACCCAGAATAGAAGGACGTTAAGAGAAGTGTAGAGAGAGCAACTGAGGCAGAACAGGCACTAGGAGTAAACTTATGTGAATAAATGAGAACAAAGAAGTTGGGGCAGAAAAACAAAGTAATGGTGATGGGACATAATTAAGTGCTAATTGGACCTGCCTTTTCTTACCATTGTGAGGCTGTTTAGTTCCTGTCTGATGGTGTAAAGGGATAATTGTACAACCCAAAGGCAAGGTATCTTCAATCTTTCTTTCAAATGAAGTTGTTTTGAGAATCATTTGAGGTAATGGGTATGAAGGCACTCCTTAAATTGTAAAGTACTCAAAACATATTTTGGAATTATTCATAAAAGAAAAGAAGAGTTGCTGTGACTAGTCTTGTGTCTTAAAATTTTTTGCCCTAAAGTAAAAGTAGTGGGATGGGGTACTGTGAAAATTGATCTTGTCAATCTCCTTGCTTTTTGTAAAGCATTCAGCAAACATTGAGGTGTCCACCGAGTGTCAGAGCTTGGTGAGAGCTGGCAGTGAGGCAGGTAAGCTGCAGTTCTTGACCTCAAGTGCTTACGATTTTGTGTTGAGAACGCACTCACAAATGTGTGGCTTCTGCTGCATACAGGAGTTGATCTGATGGAAAGTTTGTGTATCGAGCAGAGAGAAGATAAAGAAAGGTGCTTCCTTTAAGGGGGTGCTGAGGATAAACATTCAAAAATGAGCCTGAGCTGCATTTTGAAAGCAATACGAATGGGTCAGAAGAGGAAAGAGGGACGTGTGCCCTGTGCAGAGGAAACAGGGTCAGCCACGCCCTGAGAGATGAAGTGAGAGGCAAGGAGTGGCCAGTGGTCGGTCAGGAGATGGAGTGTCTGACTGCTGTGTAGGCCTGTGTGCTGTCAGGCACTGTCGGGTCGGGGCAGACTCAGCAGCCTTGAGCAGCAGAACAGGACACTCCACACGCTGCCAGGCACGTGATCTTTCTATGTAGGAGCTCACTGTGGCAGCCAGCGTTGTCATTTTGAGTCGTGCCACCCCAGTGAATGGAGGTTGCAGGGGCTTTCCTCCATTCCTGCCATTAAGGTTGAATCTCCTCTGAGGAGGCAAGCCTTCCTCAGTCTTTTCTGGAATGCCTTCTGGCCTATGTGGGCTCACTTTCCACCACTGTATTTGACTGTGCTGCTCTGCTATTCATAGGGTTTTCAATGTCTCATTGTTTTGGGAGTGGGCTGCTGGGTTCTTCTCTCTAGTCTGTCTTAGTCTGGAAGCTCAGCTGAAACCTATCCACCATGGGTGACCCTGCTGGTGTCCAGAATACCAGTGGCATAGCTTTCAGCAGCACAGCAACACTCTAGCCCCCGGAGGAGGATGAGGAGGATGAGCTGATGCACGTGGGGAGTGTGTGAGATAGCCGTGTGGCTGTGTCTGGAAAGCCCATGCGTGCGCAGAAGTTGAGTGCGGAGCTGGGGCTAGAGGTCTGGATTTGGAAATAAATGTATCAAAATGAATACGCTCACTCCTAGGGCACTCAGTAGGAAGAGCTGTGAAACAGGCATCTTTGTCAATCCCAATTTCTGAGAAATACATAGAAAGTGAAGGGCACATGGTTACCACTGAGAAGCAGCAGAGAAGAATGAAGCTGGCCAGCCTGGAGGGTGTCAGAGCTTTCACTCCGGCTCAGTGCCCCAGGGCACTAGGAGGGAGGACCTGGAAGTGGTGATTTGAATAGCACTGTGGAGGCTGGCTGCTGTGGAGTGTTAGGAATTGTAGTCTTCTCCCTTTCCCTTTCTCGTGTCTCGTGTCTCGGTCTCTCCTAGTTCCTTAAAGCTGGCATCATCCCCCCCCCCCAGCCCTTTACACACTTCTCCCCCCACCTACTTCTTGGTCTCCTTTGCACACTTCTACTGGGCTTCCTCAGCCATCACAGCTGAGGGAAGGAACTCAGGAAGATGAGGTTCGAATGGTTTTCTCGGGAGCTGGAGAGAGAGGAGTCAAGCAGCAGGACCCCCATGGGGTTCGGAGGTGGAATAAGAGGAGTGCAATGGTTTCATACTCTTACTACATGCGCTTGTCAGAACAGGTGATGCCTTGAGTGGAGCTCATAGCAGAGTCAGCATGGCAAAGGAGCCAAGATCAAGACTGACAGGACCAAGTTATTTCGTCTTCTCGTTGATTTCCTCACCCGGCACCGCTGTGGTGCGTAGCTGTTTAGCAAGTCTGCCTCTTCCTTGGGTGTCCTTGCTCACTTCTTGTTATGACAGTCTCCAGCCAGGAAACAGTGGTGTGTCTCTCCTCACCTCTCTCTTTCCTCCTCCGCTTCAGTGAGTTTCTCACTGAAGACCCTCCTCCAACTCCTCTAAGAACTTGAAACACCAAGATCAAGGACGAGGAACAGATTATTGTCTTTTGAAATGCGGAAAGGGGGTAACAGTCATTTTAAAAGGCAGATCATCTTTCCTTGCAATCTTTTCTCCTCCCTGAAAGGCCTAACAAACTCATACTAAATATTTAAGTTTCATTATTAAAAATTGTGACTTGTGCTTGTCAGTGTTAGGTATGTTGTAAAGCGTCATGTGATCTGCCAAGCCGTTTAGCATCATTTACCAGAGCTCCTCTGACACATGCGAGCTGTGACCATAGAAAAGGACTTTTCCTGTACATTTGATCAAGGTGGCTTTGCTATTCTTTTTCCTCTTTTTTTTAGGAACAAGATTAAAGCTCATTAAAAGGAGAAAAATACTCTCTCCAGATCAGTTTTACTTCCTCCTCCTAGAAAATCAGAACCATATAATCCAATTAACTTTCATCTCCTGCCTAACTTATATTTGTTCATACCTTAGGGAATTTGAAATGTCTCTCCTGTGTTTCTTTAATTTATGTATGTGTTTTCTTGTGTCTAAGTAAAATCTCATAAATGGGGAGAAATCAAAATAATGATTTTTTTAAGAGGAAAGAATGTGTTACAGAACCTAGTGGAAAAGTCTTAATCCCAAACAACCTACCTAATGAAATATTTAGAGGGACTTAGTGCTTTTAAGCAAATTTCTTATTCCGTATCCCAAGGGAAAATAATTAATCTGAGTGTATAGTATTCACTTGTTTTTCTTTCTTTTTTTTTTTTTTATTGTAGACCCATGGAAATTATGGGGATGGGTATGTGGGCTGCTTGTTTTATGGAAGCTAATCACTTCATGGACTTAAAATCAGTGGCTTCAGTGCATTACTCAAGGAACTAATTGGATAACCACAATTTCTTATAAGGCCTACTGAAATTGCCTGTTGTCCAATTTACAGTGATTAAAATAGAACTTTAAAAATAAATCCTAATAGCTTGCAAATTGATAAAATCCTTGAGAGAAGTAACCTAATGAAAGTCCATTTCTTCAGTTGTCTGATGGTAGGATGTACATTGTGATATTAAAAGCTAGCATTTTACCCTTGTAATACAAGGAGCTTTCAACTGTGATAAGTCTCTCAACTTGTTTATTTGGATAAGATTCTTAAAGTTAATGCATATTGCTTATTATTACTAGAATCTGAGTTGATCCAATTTGGTAAAATAATTTTGTGTTAGAACCTTAAAATCTCCTGAAGTCTTGTATAGCCTGTATGTTTTGATTCCAGCCCAACCACGTATGTTTTGGATGAAGATGAACCTCGATTCCTTGAAGAAGTTGATTATAGTGCTGAAAGCAATGATGAATTAGATATTGAATTGGCTGAAAATTCAGGAGATTATGAACCTTCTGCTCAAGAAGAAGTACTTTCTGATCCGGAGTCCTCAAGAACATACTTATCTTGAAACTTTTGCCATCTCTTGTTAACTGCAAAGGAGAAATGAAATAGCTTGTTTTTTTATTACACAGGAAATTTGAGAGAAATGAGTTTATGGAGAACTGACTCAAAAATGACATAAAGTAACTTGGGCCTGTTTGGTTTCAAGACAATAAATATATTATTAATTCATGATAAAATTGGCACTTGTTTTGTTTTAGTTATTCAATGCTCTTTATATAGCATTGAATTATGAAATAATGGATATACTTAAAGAAACCCTGAGTATCGTTGCATGGATTTTTATCTTCATACAGTCACTGCATCAAATGGACAATTTTGGAGTGTTTAAGCATACAAAACCTAAATCCTAGAGTTGTTGAATATCCTGAGTTGAAAACTAATATATATATATATATATACATATGTACATGATTTCTAGAGATTGTGTTTGTGTAGAGATGGATAGATATTGAAGATAAGACTGTTTCTTCAGAATCATGTTAATTGTTGGATTGTGACTAAAATAATCCAGAATTTGCCTTGAAACCATTACATTCTACATTAACCAAGTTAAAAAAAAATAAAAACTGTATTAAATATTGCTTTTATTTTGTTATCCTTTCTAATAGCTCAGATTATTGGGTATATAGAACTTTGGGGAAAATATGAAAATTCAGTATCTGAATATACTGATAAGTTTTTAAAGAGAAACAGCCGTAAGAATGATGCTATGGGTATACCTGTGCCTGTCATAAAAGGTACGTTTGAACAGCTCTGTCCTCTAAAATTGTGTTTCATGGATGCACCTAAAGTTTCTGTCATCAGTTTAAGAAGCTTAAGGAATGCAGGAAGGACACAATCTGGGGTTAAATGTGTGTTTGTGTGTTGGGCTTGTTTAGCACTGAAGTGGATTTATTTGGGGCGTGCTGTCCCGAGCCTCAGAATCCTAGGTGACTGCGATGAATTGAACCATTTCCTGTAGTGATGTCTTCCTGAGATTTAGACATCCTGTTGCAGGAATGACTTTGTGTTCAAATAAAGTAAAACAAACGTAGTGGCTTTAAATAAATTGCCTTAAGAATTAAGTTTCTGTTGTAGCAAAACAGAATACCAAAAGATACTATAAAAAAACAGATTCTTGCCAGGATTCTAGTGCTTTGGTGTTGGTTTATATCTTCTTCACTTATTCCTAAATTCCTTAAAAACATTAACATGGAAAGTAAATTATGTTTTTTCAAACGTATTCATTTTATGTATCAATATTTTTGCCTTGTACTATTTGAGATGCTTCATCCACAGTTTAGGTTGTGTTTGGTGTCATGGGAGCCATCTTTGAAAACATAGAATAGGGCAACTGAAGAAGAGGTCTTTCTCTTGGAATAGCTTACTTCTTGTTCATCTCAGAAAACAAAGGTTAAATAGACTGTGAAGTTGACCCAGTCCTGCTAGTGTGGAAGCCAAATTATGAAAGATTAGGATGAATTAACAAGGTAAAGTATTATTTTTAGTCATTTATTTATTTACAATTCTAGATAATTTTATTCTTCCTATCTAAAACAATTCACATTTTGCTAAAATTGCACTTTTTTCAGAGAAGAAATTATGGAGCCACTGTCCATGTGTGAATTTTTCTTGTTTTTTTATAAAATTAGAGATTAAAACCAAGATAATCATGTATAAAAAGTATAATAATGTGCAGAATGAGTCACAAATTTTAACTTATTATTTTAACACCATGAAGGCTCCTCACCATCTTATACCGATGAGGTACATCCTTTACCAGGGGTTACAAACCTGAAAGTGCCTCTCACTGAATATTCTCTCTCTCTTTTTTTTTTTTTCCCCGGTACTGGGGGCCTGGTTAGTACCTGGATGGGAAACCGCCTGGGAACACCAGAAGCTGTAAGGCTTGGGAGAAGGACCTGGCAACCCACTCCCAAAAATCAATCTGCCATTGAAAACCCTATGCACAGCAGAGAAGCACTGACAATAGTGTTTCCCCTATTGTACAGAGGGTCGCTATGAGTCGGATACCGACTCGAGGGCACCTAACAACAACTAACAACAACAACTGGGAGTTGAACCCAGGGCCTCGTGCCTGCATGCTTTTCAAGTAGTGGACCACTGAGCTGCGCCCCCAGCCCATTTTCTTTTTTACTTTTTGAGACAGGGTCTTTCTAAATTACACAGACTACCTCTGGTCTCGAACTTGCGATCCTCCTGCCTCTGCCTCCCGAGCCGCTGGGATTACAGGCGTGTGCCGCTGCACCTGGCTCTCACTGAATATTCTCAAGACGGAAAGAAGATCTTTCTTGGAAAAGTAAAATCCTGATTAGAGGTATGGTTAAGTTTTATCAGCTCGAGGTCACTGAAATTGCCCTAACTTCTGCCCCTGTGACCCCATTTTTTTCTGTGACCCCATTTTTTCATTCCTGCAGGCTGGCCGAGCTGCTCTCAGTGTTGTAGTCCCGAGGGCAGTGTGCAGCCTGACGGTGGGTCTAGCGGTGGGGTCCAGACATGCTGAACTCACCCTGCGCTTGGAGCTGTGAATTTCTTGAGTGCAGTTGTGGTCTAATCCAGTGGCTCTCTGGTGTGGGGTGCCTTAGAGTCCAGGAGGGCTTCTCAAAGTATGGTTGCTTGTCCCAGAGCCTGGGGTCTTTCTGAGTGCCCCGATGGTGATGCTGCGGGACCCCTTGGAGAACCACAGGTGTGATTGGAGGTGCTCTTTCAGCAGCACAGACCTGCACACTGGGAGTTAACACCAGCAAGAGTGTCGGTTAAATGACTTGTGGGAGAAAGGAAATAGATGCCACGTGGGCCCTGAGACAGCTCAGGGCGTTAGCCCAGGGCTCCTGACAGTCAGCCTCATACTCTTACCACATAAAGGAGGTCCTGTCCTTTTCCTTTTCCCAGAATAAGTACTGTTAAAGTTTAGGGATCTTTCTGAATTAACAAAATGGATGTAGCTAAGGGAGATGCCAAGCCCTGTGGTTCACTGGCTTTGTGTTAACGGTCAGTCTTGTTTGAATATCAGAAGTACGATGAGTCTGCCACTTTCCCTAGGTTTTGTGTGGTATTTAGAAACATTGGTCTGAATCCTAATCACAAATGAGTAATCTGGAGTTCTGCTTCAGCAATGGCAATGAATGTGCTATTTCTAAATTGCAAATAATACAAATTAAGATGACTACATCGGTGGTGGTGGTGGTTAGATGCCGTCGAGTCGGTGTCCAACTCAAAGTGACCCCAAGTACAACAAGCAAAACACTATTGTCGGTGCTTCTCTGCTATTCATAGGGTTTTCAATGGCTGACTGTTTTTTGGGAGTGGGTTGTTGGGTCCTTCTCCTAAGCCTACAGCACCTGGTGTTCCCAGGTGGTCTCTCATCCAAGGACTAAGCAGGCCCGACCCTACTTAGCTTCCGAGATCTGACAGGATTGGACGCCACAGTGGTACAGTGCAGACAACTATATTGGTACAGGCACTGAAATGAATTACACAATAAATGTACTAATGGAATTGCTTTTGTGCATGATCCAGAAATAAATGACAGTAATGAAACAACAAATGTATCCCCACAAATCCCTTTATTTTCCTATATGTGCTTCAATCATTACAAAATATTAATTGAAAGTGGGTAGATTTTTTTTTTTTAAAGAAGCTTTAGTAGCTGTAAGTAAACCCTTATTCTTTCCATTAGGAAAACCTATTCAAGCAATATTTTAATTGGAATCCTATTCTACTTTAGCCTACAGCCATAGCTCTGTGGCATCTGATCCTGTCAGATCTCAGAAGCTAAGCAGGGTCGCACCTGGTTAGTACCCGGATGGGAGACCGCCTAGGAACACCAGAAGCTGCAGGCTTGGGAGAAGGACCTGGCATCCCCCTCCCAAAAAATCAATCTGCCATTGAAAACCCTATGCACAGCAGAGAAGCACTGACAATAGTGTTTCCCCTGTTGTACAGAGGGTCACTATGAGTCTGACACCGACTCGAGGGCACCTAACAACAACATCAACAACAACAATTCTACTTTATGTAATAGGATGCTATTAAATAAATATTTCTCTGGTTAAAATATATTTCAATTCCTGTGACAAAAAGAAATCCAGAAGAAATTTGTGTTTTCCTTATGCAAATGAGGATCTTGAAGGCTTTGCCTTTGAAACGTCAATTGTCAGTTTTCCATTATTAATGATACTTGCAGAGCAGTTTTCCTAACCTATGCTGGGCAGATGGAAGGCTACCTTTGGCTCTCTGGGGCTACTCCATCTTGCTGCTCTGCTTCATAAGCTTTGCTTACATTGCAGACACTTTCTGACCTCCTGGAACTCTACCAAATCTTACCATTTCTTCAGACCTTGGCTGGTTATTGGTGGAATTTCAGTAAACTTTTTTTTTTTTCAGTTTGAGGTTAGCTGCAATGCCTAAGTCTAAGTGAGTGGCGCTCCTATGATAGTGGCATTTCGCACATCAGTCAGAGGCTAGTCAGAGCAGTATTTTGTAGTCTGGGATGTGGCTGACATTGTTAAGAACTGTGGCAATGATCGTGTCTATGGGTTTGTGCATATACAAACCCCTGGGAAGTGGACGAGCTCTGTGGTACCCTACTGTTTGTAAACCCAGATAACTTTAAGAGGATAAAAAGATTTAGCTTCAAATATTTAGAAAGATTTACCCTTATAACTACCTTTATAATACCAGGTATTGGATACACCCTCTGAAAGACCTCACTGATAGATTGCCAAGCGTTTTGGAATGAGGCAAACAATGGCAAACATCTGGTCAGAGGCATTACGAGGCATATTCCAAACTTTTGCAATGCACTTCTAGACAGATAAAGATCTGTGACAGATGGCAGATGTGAAGAAATTATAAAGGGCAAAGGTGCTGGTTATTGAAAATTAAAATTGGCAAACTAAGGGTGAGTTACATTAAAGTAATCTGCACCTTGGAAAATAGATTGGCTTCTCTGTAGATTTTTCTGAAGGGATAATTAGAGAGTTTTAGACTGTTCAATGCTAAATACTAAAATTATATATTTACAGAGTCATGACTTTTTAGAACTGTATAATTTCTTAAGATAAATTTCAAAATCTGAAAATACCCCTTTTAAAGGATTATCATTTATAGTTAATGTAGAAAGAAGTGTCCAGTGCCTGCTTACCTTTGCCAACTTTTACTTCTTGCTGCTAAAGAGCTATGCACAATGAATATATATAATTACAATGAATAAATATATATATTTAAACCAAACCCCTATTTTTCTTGCACATGGTGAAGTCCACCTCTCACAGGATGGAGTGGCCACCTGGGAGGTTGCTCCCCAGATACCCACTCTCCTTTTTGCTTCGCCAGTGTTCCAGAACTCTGTGTTCTGAGGTCGCCAGATTCCCCTTCTGCTTCAGAAGTGGAGCACATGACCTGGGCATCGCCACCTAACAACGTGCTGCCTGCTCACCATGGGGTTTGGACTGGCTGGGTGCGTGGTCTAAGCTGGTCTAAGCAGAACAGGCCTCAGGATATTCAATAGCAATGCCCGCATAAGACCCTTCCTAGGAGAGAGAGCTGCTGGCTGCCACCATGCCCCTGTGAGAAGAAATCCTGCCTGAGACAGGCCCGCGCTGAGGGATGGACGGAGCCAGGATGTGGAGACACGCTGGGCACCTTGTCATTGCCCATGCCAAGCTGCACATGAAGTCTGCTCGCTGCTCTGTGGACTCATTTAGACTATTCAAATAGAATTTTCCATCATGTGTGTTACACAGGTCACCTGAAAACCCAGCCATGTTGGGCTCCATTCCAGAAGAGGTGGCACCACCCAGAGCATGGGTTCTACGAGAGTGGAAAGTGTGAGTTCCTTACCTCAAAGAACATCCTGGCCGGCAGAAACAGCATCTGTCCCCTCAAGTGTCTGAGACAAACTGCTTTCTGTCCACCAGGACAGTGTGCTGGGCCTGAAATGCCCCATGTTCTGTCATTGCTGCTCTAACCCGGGGACTCCCCCAGCCACTCTTGTCACTTTCTTTCGAGATAAGGTCCCTCGCCCTGGCCTCTTAGCATCTTCATGGTTCTCTGTAGTAGTAATGATGGGTGTGAGCGGTGGTAAATGTTAGTGAGATTGAGCACCTCTTCACTCGTGCCTCGTGGTAAGATGGGCTGAGAGGGAGCTGAGAGGAATTGGTGATCCCTTTGTTGAGCTACGTCAGGCCAACTTGCCAAGACCAAGACTAGGGGTTGGGGGTCTCTGGCCTGAGCAAATGTAATGAGAGGAAGTTTTGGCATTATTCACCTGTTTCACAGGTATCTCTACCACCAGCCATGGGAACGGTTAAGTCCCTACCTTTGTCATACTCACAGGTCTCATAGGGAAAGCATTTGAAGAGCCCCTTAAGGAGGCCTCCCTCAAAGTTCCCTGGGTTCCACATCACAGAGTAGCTGTCAAGCAGATTCCATTGGCCTTTCCGTCTTTAGCCCGAGGAGGCTGAGAAGCCCTGTGACTGACCTGGCCTTGCTGGTGCAGAACTGAGGCTCAGGCTGTCCACAGCGATGCCATGCTCACCGGCAAAGTAGGTGGCTTGTGGTCTATGCTTCCCTCTGCAGGCTATCCAGCCCCTCAGCTTTTGGTAGTAGCTCCGTGGTACTGGGAAACTTTATACCACAGGTGGTGACATCCCCACAGGGGACAGGCAGAGCAGAGAGCAACAAAACCTACGGAATGCACTAAGCGCTTCCTGATCTCAACAGGACGTTTTCAGCCCACGGGGTGAGTCTCAGATTTTTCAAATCTGTTTTATGGATGGTTGGGAGGAAGGCAGTACATCCAGTGTTTGTTTCTAACCATTTTATCTTTTTTTTTTTTTTTTTTTTTAAAGGAAAAGAGGCCTTCAAGTCTTTTTATGTTTCACTAAATAGGTAATAGGTTAGTCCAGTCTTTTCCTTCTGTCTTTTCTGTTTTTTCGCAAGGCTTGGAAGTGCTGCTCTTATTGCCGTGATGGCGAGGGGAAAGCACAATCCAGCATTCTTACCTAAAGGGCATTTTGTCCAACAGGCTCGTCTAAAGGAAAGTTTCACTTCATTTTCTTTAAAGAATTTGTTTTTATTGGAAAAATGTTTATTCTGTAGCTCCATTGTTACTTTTCAGCAGTAGGGCCAAGAAATAAGTTTTAGAAATAAGCCTACCATTTAGTTTTCTAGATGCAATATTAGTTAGAGGTAAATAACCATATTTCATAATACGAAACAAGAATAAGATGACCTAAACTTTCCAACTTGTGTTAATTTATGGTAGAGTTGTTACCAAACCTTCTATCGGGAATGTTTTATTCATTGGCAGACTAAGCTTAGCTTGAATCGTCTTTGGAAGTTTGTGATTCCACAAGTGCACAAATGAAGATCTGGAAAGGGGCAGCAGCCTCTAACCGTCCTGGCCAACTGCCATGTATGCCTGCCCCCTGGAAGATGAACCTTGTAGAGGATTCTTAGGAGATGCACGTTAGGTGCCATCAAGTCGAGTCTGACTCATAGCAACAGAGCAGAATACTACCTGACACTGTGCCTAAGTCACTGTGTCAATCCATCTAGTAGAAGGTCTCCTTTTTTTCATTGCTCTCATTCTTCCAAACACTTCCTTCTCCAGGGATTGATCACTCCTGACTCTAGGAGTGATGTGAACTAGGATATGCATGCCAAACTCAAATGCAGAGGCATCCTAAATGATGTCCAGAGCTATGGGACTCTTTTTTCTACTTAATGTGATATGGGAAGCTTCACTATATCTTTCCAGAGAAACTCATCACGCTTACAAAAGAACTTTTTAGTGTGTCTGCTGCAAACGTGCTAGTCAGTCCAACACTAAGAGTGAATGAAGGAGTGACCTTGTGATCCCATGAAGATCAAGGCTTGCCCCACTCCAGGCCCACGGGCGTAACCTGTGTTCCTGGCTGGGGCTGCCTTCTCAGGGGTGGCACAGCCTGCAGGTCACTGGCCCAGGTTGTGGCTCTTTCTTTGTGTGCCCCAGGCAGAGCCATGGGGCTGTCCTGTCCCACGCGATGCACATGGCTTGTTTCCTTGCAATAATGACGGCTGCTTGGTGTCTGCTCCAGGGCACACAGGCATGGCTAAGGGCAAAATGACCTAGCAGAATGTGCTGGCAGGGGTGTCCCAGGACAGCCGCCTTCATCCTCACGGGTGGAACAGCACATCTTACCGATTACTGCAGCCTGCCCTGGGGTATGGGACGCCCACATGAGATGAGATCGCAGGAAGGCTCTGGCTACAGCTGCCTGACCCCTGCTTTGAGCAGCCAGATGTGCTGCTGACCAGCTGTGTGCCCACAGGGAACTTCCCACTGGAGAGAGGATTTACAGCCAGACAGCCACATGCCTGGGACATCCTCCAGGTGTCCTCTGATTTGGTGGAGAAGGTGGATGGAGGGGAGGTCAGTCGGCTGAATTAGCTTCCTCATTCCTTGACCTGGAAGATGTAGGAGAAGGACGCACACGTTAGGTCTATGCTGGAGTCCCTCATGAGATCCAAAGACTTGGAGTCCATGGAGGATTCAGATGGTAACAATGGGGTGGAGTGGTGGAGGATCCCTCAGGCCTGGCCTTTAACACAGAACAAAGGAAAACCTACCATCCAGCATGCAGACGGGGCCTTGTGATGGTCCTGTGCAAAGACTGGTAATCAGAGAGTTCTAGAACTAGTCTCTGAAATCTGAGACTTGGGAAAGTCTTTGAACAGGCTGGGAGAGCTGAGGGACAGGGAGGAGGAGAAGCAGAGAGATACAACCACCCATCCTCCTTGAGGCAGCGTCACAGAATTGAAGACTATGAGGGAGACTGGTCCCTGATGCTCTGGCTCCTACGAGGGACGTTGGATGTTAACTGAGATCCCATGAGCACCAGGACAGGAGGATGATGGAGGAAGGACGGGACTCATTGGGGAGCAGGCTCAAGGGAGGCAGTGCTTGACACCCTGTTCCATGACCCTGTGGGACTCAGTTCACCAGAGCTGCATAAAAAGCTAGTCCAGCAGGGCCTGCGAGACAGGTAGGAGCTCTAGTGGCAGTGTTGAGTCCTCGGGTGGGGTGTGATCTGTATGAGGTGGAGAGGCTTTGGCAGATTTGAGTGACTTAGCCCTGCATGCAAATCAGGTCCACAAAGTGCTAAAACAATTGGGGCTAAGGCAGAAGAAGGGCAGTTGGAGCAGATCCAGACCGACCAAAGACAGATGTGGCAAGACTTGGTGAGCCGGGGCCCCCGGGAAGTGACTGATGGAAAACCAAATTCTCCAGTCTGGGAGGTGACGCTCTGGGATGCTTTGAAACAAGCAACAGTTATCTGAGGGGTGGATGAGAGGGAGGTGCAGGTGGCCCCCATGTGCCCTTGCTGGAAAGGAGGAGGACCTCAAAGGGTGGGGGTTGGGAGGGGCCCCCGGCCCTCCCTTGGTAAGATGGCCAAGACTGCCTATCAGTGAGGGCCGTGGAAGGTGACTGGAGGCCTCCTGTTGATTTGCACTTCACTGGTCCCTTACTAATGTGCAGGGCATCCAGGCTTTGGTGGATCCTGGCCCTGAGTGTACTTTAATTCATGGTGAACCCCCCCTAAGCATCAGGGCAATGGGCAGTAGTGGTTGGATGTGGAGATAAAACAGTACAGATGAAAATAAAAGACTCAGTGTGTCCTGGGGTGAGCAGGTCTCCCTGTAAGAGTACACTGTTTGCATTTCTCCTGTAGAGAATATGCTGGGAGTGGGTGTGCCAGTGGGACAGCCCCTGCACCCTACTGTTGGGGAGTTTCACCGGACGGGGAGGACTGTAGAAGCAGTCCTTCTTGGGTGGGCAAAATGGAAACCTGTAAAGCTTCCCCCCCACCCATCAGGTGGTGAATACCAGTGTAGGCTGCCTGGGGAAATGAAGGAATCACGGAAACCACCCAGGAGTTAGGAGGAGTGGACAATATTTGCCCCACCCAGAGCCCTCTCAATAGCCCAGTGTGGCCTGTGGAAAGCCCGATGGCTCATGGAGAAGTCTGTAGGTACAGAGACTAAATAGTGGTCCCCCATGCCTGCCACTGTGCCCAACATTGCTCTTTTACCAGCACAACTAGTACTGGTGACGGGACCTTTCTGTGCTGTGATGGACCTCGCTAACACTTTTCTCAGTATCTCATTAGCTGCTGAATCCCAACACCAGCTTGCCTTTACCTGGAGTGGTTGGCAGATGACCTTCACAGTACTTCCCAAGGTTACTCCACAGCCAGCCATTTGCCCTGGGGTGGTGTCCCAGGACATTGCTCTGTTGTCCTGCCCATCCTCAGTAAAACGATTCCATTACATAGACATGCAGTGCTGACCTCTGAAGATTTCACAGGTTTGGAAAGGCTTCAGGTTGTGCAGGCACACCTAAAGGGGAGAGGGCAGGGAATCAGTCCAGGCAGAGTACAAGGGCCACGTTCAGCTGTGAAATTTCGGGGGTCTTATGGTCAGGTAGGATGCACATGATACCTGAAGAGGTTATTTTAAAAATGCTCCAGCACCCTGTGCCTGTAAAACAGCTGCAGATGTCTTCAAGACTCCTGGGGTATTCGTGCATTTCCACGCCCCATTTTGCCCAAGTGGCCCATCCCTGTACAACTTGGTAAAAGGGGTTCCACATGGGATTGGGGCAAAGCATCCAAGAGGCTGTTGAGCAAGGTAAGATTCTAGTGGGACAAGCGAAATGGCTGTGTGCTCCCATCCCCCAGGGCCCCTTGTTTTAGATGTTACCAGAGCTCAGAGGCTGCAGATGGGAGCTATGGCAGAAGCAACCTGAGCAGACAGTCCCAGTAGAGTTTGGTCTCAGTCATGGAGAGAAGCAGAACAAGTTATTCGCCATGTATGAAGCATGACAATGGGGGATCCATCCCTGGCTCTCCTTCGATGACAGTAGAAACAGTGTGTCCAGGAAAGGGCTGCACTGAAGGCTTTTGGGCCCAACTTCTTTCTGGAGTGGTGCGGAGTCAGCCTGCAAAAGTGGCATGCACATTTACTGCCCCGCAGTGAGCATCTACAGCCCTGCTGCCAATGCCTCACAAGCTATACCGGGGCCTGTGTCCTCTCAAGCCACTGGAGCAACAGCCAAACCACATAAAGCCCTAGAGGGGACACCACCCATCCTGTAGATGCCTGGTACACGGATGGTACAAGTGAGGACACCAGACAGGAATGGGTGGCCGCGGTGATTCAGCGAAACACAGACACCAGGTGGTCGGAAAAGGGAGAAGGGAAAAGTAGCCAACAGGTTGAGCTATGGACAGTGTGGAAAATAGTGACCCATGAGAGGTAGCCTGGGACAGTCTGTACTGACACTTGCGATGTATTCAGAGGCCTGACCTGTGGATGGCCCAAGGGGAAGAAGACTGGGAAGTGCTGTGTTGACCACTGCGGGGACAAGAGATGTAGAGACACAGACACATGTGTACATATACACATGGAGAGCGAGAGAGGATGGATTTCCATCCGCTCCCCCTTGCGGGGCTGTGTCCTAAGGAGCTGAGATTACCTTTGCACACCACGGTGCCTGGCTTAATCTCCTATCTCCTGTTACTTATCTGGTTGGGTGGTCTTGGACAATTGCCAATTTACTCCTCACGACACATGTTGAGCCCTAAGATTGGGTATTATTGCCCCCATTTTGTAAATGAGGAAATTAGCTAAAAGTCATTCAACTAATGAATGTTAGAAAATCAGTTGATTCTACTGTGGCATTTTATAAAGTTGTCACCTAGATCCCATAGTCTGTGACCAGGGAACACATTTCATAGCTGGTGTGGTTCCAGGGTGGGGTTACAGACATGGGCCACCCCTTTGCCAAGCATCGGGAGGAACAGGTGCTATCAAACAATGGAACACACACTTTTAAGTCCTTCTCTGGACCCGGAAGCTTGGCAGCCTCATCAGGATAGCCTTTGGCCCGCCACACATCACCTTCTCAAGCGCCACTCTGCCATGGCTCTGTCTCTCCACCTCATGCCTCCTTGGTACCAGTGAAGTGCAGTGACTGCATGACTCCCCAGTTACACCCACCATCGACTTTTTCTTGTTAAAAAGAGAAAATAGAAGACATGCCCGATTGTCTAGATTGAGATAAAGACAACATGGTTATTGGGCTGAGAAAAAACAGAAAATGTGATTCTAAGACACACCTCTCCTGTGCTATTTGTTTACATGCCTAGAGGCTCCATGGGATAAGAAACCACTGACAGCTGAAGTCAGATAAGCAGGAGGACAAACCAAAATTTACCTCCAGTTCTCTAATATGTTAATTTTGAGACAGCTCCCATTCCTGTAAATTGTGAGTTAATGAGGACACACGAAGCACTGACAGGGCTGAGTTCCCCACAGGTCTTTTAAACAGTCACTCTGTGCTTCGCCTCCCTGCTCTCCAGCACCGCCATGTGGTCTCCAGAGTTCACAGGAGGCTTGTTTTTCTGTCCGGGCTTGGGAATCCTGGACCCTTAGGAATTGTGAGTTTTTTCCAGTTATCTGACTTTGTTCAGAGGAATACAGGATGTGCCCTTCAAGGTGCTGTGGCTTGGATAGGAACTGTCCCCTGGAGGCTCCTGTGTTGAGGACTTGGACCCCAGTTGGTGGTGCTAATGAGAAGTTAGTGGACCACAGGGGTGCTGATCTCACAGCCAATCCACCATTAGTGCTTTCAGAGCTGAATTCACCATGAGGAGTTGGGGCTGGGCTTGGGGTAGTAGGTCACTGGGGGCGGCCTCAAAGGGTGTGTCTGGTCTGTGGCTCCTGGCTTCCTGGCTTCCTGGCTGCCCTGAGGTGAGCGGCTCTGCTCCACCACACATGTCTGCCAATGTGTCCTGCCTTACCAGAGGCCCACAGGGGTGGAGCCACACAGCCACGGACTGGAACTTCTGAGTCCATGAGCCAAAATAGATCTTCCCTCCTCTTACATGGTCTATGTCAGGTATTTTGTCACAGCAATGAGCAGTGACAAGCACAGTGAAAAGTTCCGAGAAGTGAGGTCATTGCTGTGACTATCCCTGACTGTGCAGTACAGAAGCATCTGGAACCAGTTTGTAGGAGGAATTCACCAAAGTGTGGAGAAGCGAGCTAGGAAAAAGCTTACAATGCAGTAAGGGGAACCTACTGGGAGAGACTGGTGGGAGGGCAGGAGACCAGAAGGCTGAGCAGACTGTGAAGACATTGCTCACGAGGTTTCGGACAGGAACGAGGTCTGGTAGAAATTGAACTGGAGGCATTTGTGTTACATTCAGGCAAAGAACTTGTCTACATTGTGTCCAGGGCCTGGACTTTGTGTTAGGTTCAGTTTAAAGGTGGTGGGCTAAGAAATCTGGTAGAAGAATTTTCAAGACTTCTCAGCATTCAAGCTGTGGCCTGAGGATTGCCTGCTCCCTTTAAGCAAGCCAGATTTACAGTGAGATTTGGGAGCTGAAATGTAAAGTGGAAAGATCTGAAGAACTTTTGCTTTGGCCAGGAAAGGAGTGTGTTAAAAGTTGAGACAGACGAAGATGCGGTTGCTGAAGATATTAGAGCCATTGAAGAGAAGCCAACTACTTTTCATGGGGAGAATAGGAAGATGCCTTAAGAGCACCTCAGGAAATGGCTGTGGGCCACCTGTGGCAGGCTGAAAGGATGCAAAGACATAAACTCACTTGGAAGACTTTGGTTTGAGAAGAGAGCTCCAGGGAACCCTGCGCCCACAGGGCTGCCTAGGGAAGTGTCCCCCACTTTCAGTCATCCAGACACTCAGAGGACAGTATTGTTGTGATGGCCCATGTAGGACTGGCTACTGCTCAAGCTGTTGGCAGAGCCTGGCATCATCCATGCAATGTTGGTTTTGTAGGCATACAGAACACATGAGTCTGGGGTCATGGAGGTTTATACCCACATTTCAAAGGAAGGCGTGGGAGGCCAGGCAATGTGTGGTTCAGGTTGGAATCCCTGTGAGGGTGATGGGTGAATCTGTGAGAGAGAAGCTGAGCTGCACTGGAGACTCCCAGAAGTTAGAGATGCCGGGAACTTGGAATGCCTGCTAAGGAAAGCCACAGGGAGTAAAGCTTCAGGGACAAAGCAGAGCTAACACAAGAGACAGGACATGTGGGCTGTAGAGGTAGGGTTTCCCCAACCCTTTGAAGCTCACATAACACCATGTGCCCTGGATGCCAGACATAGGGCTACAAAACTTAATGTTTACACTGCTGGGTTTTGATCCTGCTTTGGTCTGATCCCTTCTTTCTAGTCTCCTGTTTCTCCATTTTGGAATGGGAATGTTTATCCTGTGCCTACCCCACCTTTGTATCTTGAGTGTATGTAAATTGTTTTTGATTTTCCAGAGGCTCCCAGCTAAGAGTTTATCTTGCTTGAGTCTCAGACAGTCTTTGGACCTGGACTCTTGAAAAATACTGGAACTGTCGAAGGTATGAGGATTCTTTGGAGATGGACTAGATGCATTTTGCATTTTGAAATGGTCACGGACCTTCAGGGGTTAGGGGTAGCATATTGTGGTTTGGATATGAAATGTCTTCTGGAATCTCACATGTTGAAGCTTGCGTCCTAGCTGTTGGCACTGTTGAGAGGTGATTAGATCATGAAGGTGCTGACCTCAGCAGTCAGGGCTGGGAATGTAGCTCAGTGGCACAGCACTTGCCTAGCACCCAGGAAGCTGTGGATTTGATTCCTTCCACTTAAATGTGTGTGTGTGTGTGTGTGTGTGTGTGTGTGTGTGTGTGCGCGCGCACGTGCATGCGCATGCATATGTGCTCGCAAATTGATTCATCTCTTGATGAGTTCATCACTGAATGAGCTATTAGAAGGTAGTGCCTAGTGGGAGGCTCTAACTCCCACTAGTCCCACCAGGGTGTGACTTTGAAGGTTATATCTTGCCTTTGGCCCTTTGTGTGCTCTCTCTCTCTCTCTCTCTCTCTTTCTGTCTCTCTTTCTCTCTCTCTCTCTCCTTCTCTCTCTGCTTCCTGTCTGCCCCTGAGGTGAGAAGCTTTGCACCACTCACCTACGGTGTCCTGCTTCATCATAAGCCTACAGTGACAGGGCCAGTGACCATGGACTGAAACCTCAGAAACTATGAGCCAATAGAAACGTTTTTTTCCTTTTAAGTTGTGTATGTCAGGTATTTTGTCACAGTGATGAAAAGTGATTAACCCATTATTAGGCTGACTTTTCTAGCATGGGATTAGTTTGCATTGAGTAGTAGAGTAAATGCTCATTTAATGAAACCACCAAACATGACTGTCATGACTTCTAAGGTTACAGAGACCCAAGTGAATAGCAGCAACTTACTGGCTTCAGGAAAATGGTACAACTCAGAAGGAGTTTGGTTTATTCTACTTCCACAATTACATTTATAACAGAGGGAAGGAGAGCAAGAGAGATTCTACAGTCCTTATATCCTGCCTGAAACTGCCTGAAAATTATCTCTTCATTTTGGGTCAGAATTAGTCCTAAAACTTCATGGAAATTAAAACAATTTTAATCAGCGAACCCCTAGGTGGGTAAATCAAAGAGACCTTTGTTCCTGATTAGTTCAGTCTTCGTGCCTTTGTCAGGTCCCTGTCTTTATCATGTGGTCTCTATTGGTGAAACAGGGTCCTAATATCTGAGAAGAGATTCTTCCCCTTCTTCAGGGACCTCAGCAAGCCCATTGGACCTGGTGTAGCCTTGGAAACTGTTTCCCATTGTTGTGTAGGTGGAGCCTGATTTCACCTGTGGGGGAAATCTTGGGAAGGAGAAATTGTAGATGACACAGATGTAGTATGTCAGATTTGTGCATATGAACATTAGGATGCCTTCAACAACAACAACAACAACAACAAACAAAACCTAAGCAGCGTAACTTGGGTGAAAGAGCTTGGGTGTTGGATTTATCTGATGAGTCCATTTCCTTCTCCCCCTCTCTCTGTCTCTCTTTTTAGTTCTGGAGGGTTGAACTAGGTCCTCGAACATATTAAGCAAGTGTTCCGTCACTGAGATGCACCCCCAGCCCCTTTTTAATTTTTTATTTTGAGACAAGAGTTTCACCAAGTTGTGCTTTGACCTTGAGAGCCTCCTGGTCAGCCTCCCAGTGGCTGGGATTATAGGTATCCCCCGAGGCACCTGGCTTAATCTCCTACTTTCTCATGATTTAGCCAGTTGGATAGCCTCAGAAAGCCAGTGGATCTCCCCAGGCCTGAGTTTCCACACCTATAAAATGGCAACAACTGTACTGATTTTGGATTGTGGTGTGGACTTAATTACCTTTATAGGATGTTTAGGCACAAAGCTTGGCACAAAATAACAGTTCAATAAATCATGTAACTCTACAGACAGTAGTCCCTTTGGCTCAGTTTCATTTATTCTACTTAATATTTTATAATTTTTCTGTCCTTCTGTAGGAGCTTTAGTGCTGAAAGGGCACTCCAATGTCATCAAGTCCCATTAGGTTTTTAAATGAAGAAATTCAGTCCGGGAGAGGTTAAGTGACTGGGTGAGGTCACCAGCTTCCTGACTCATCAGATCCTTCCTGATGTGTCTGCCCTGTTGGCTTGTCCATTTAGGCTGAGCAGCACTGACCCTGATTTTAATCTTGTTTCATTTTCTGTTGACAGTCACACCATTTATAGTTTTGACTTTGAAGCTTTGGGAAGCACCTTAAAATATAATTGCAAATGCTCTGGCCTTCCACTGTGCACCCCCCACCCCCCCACCCCAACCCCACCCCCGGCTAATAGTGAGGGTCTGAGGGGTGGCATGGGAGGGCAGCAAGCTGATAGCTCATGTGAATGAGAAATTGGAGCAAATGGGTTTCTTAATGGGCTTTCCTGTGACACTCGTCTGATCAGTGGTCTGTTGTTGTGTTGGTACACTGTGTATTTTGAGAGGCACAGTGTCAAGTCATTCCCCAAATACCATGTAAGGTTTTGATTCTTTTGCAAAATTGTAGCAAAGCACCTCAGGATTTACATCTATCCCCCTCCCCCAATCTGTACATTCACTGGCTGTCTTGTCCTGGGTTTAGAAGTTATCCTTTCTATTGTTGCAGGTCTATCAAAAGTGAAGCTTTTCATTCCTGTTGCTAAGATGATCTGATTGTTCTGTTCTTGGAATAGAAATAGCAACTGTCCTCAGACAGACTTGAGACATATAAAAGATCTGCCTGTTAGCTTGGCAGCTCTTAATTTAGAGCATTCATTCACTGGCTTATTTTCAGTTTTGCTGAGCCCTGATGTGTACGGCGCTGGAGCAGATGAGAAGAATGCAGCAGGGGTGAGGCACTCGGAGCCCTGGAGGAGACAGGCTTGGTTTCAGTAAATGAAAAGGTGCAAGAGTGAACGGGATGTGTCCGGAGGGGGTTTAAAGTGCAGGAGGACGTTTAAAGTGCAGGGAGAGGAGGGTGCTAAGCGCTGTGGCAAGTGGAGGGGGGTTGGCGGGTGGGGTGGGGCAGGCAGGGGACAGAGGCGGGTGGGGGTTCCACGCAGGGGAATAACATGAGCAGATGGAGGAGTGGGAGATTAGGAGAGGTTAGTGGGCTGTTCCCGAGGGACCTTGGGAGCCCGGCCATGGGGTTTGTGGCCATACGTCAGTGAGGGGCTATGGTTGGGATTAAAGGTATGTTTTAGAAAGACACACATTGGAGGGGTGTAAACCTTGGGCTTCACTTTGACTGGCCTCAGCACCCTTCCCAGTTGGCTGTGACCCTCATCTACCTCCTATCAATAAACAATGCCCGGGGAAACAAGGCCTCTTAGGAGCTGAGTAGAGGCAGAGTTGCCTGGGGGCCTGTGAGCCGGAGCCCTTGAGGTGGGTATGTGCTGGGGGGCGGTGAGAGGAGACCCCTTCTGAGCCACTGGAGATGCAGCTTGCTCCCCGCTGGCTGAGGTGGAGGCGCTGTGCTTCTGTGCCTCTGGTGATGAGGGGAATTGTGGAGATTTTGCTTGTCCTCTATGAAACAAGTTTGATTGTCACTGGGCATGCCGTGATACAGTCCCAGGACAGCACCACACTGAGCAGGTGGGGCTTCTAATTTAAAAAATCCAGGAGGGCAATGCATCCCAGAACAAAGCATGATTGGTCCAACCTGATCACTGCCATTCTGGTCTCCTTTACCAAATATGTTCCAGGCTCCTCTTTCAGCTAAGAGTAAACATATGACAAAGTTTTGGCCAATGAACTGGCCAGGCAAATTGCTGCAGGACTGCTGGGAAATATTTCTTCTTGCTAAGAGAGAAAAGTCCAAAAGTTGGGCCTTTTCAGCATCTGGCAATACCAATGCTTCTTTCCTTTGAAAGTGGCTGTGATGGCTGGAGTTGCAGCATGCATTTTGAGAATGTGAGGATGAATAGCAAACAATTTGAGAACAGTGGGAAACAGCCTGGTCCTTGCTGACATGAACATTGGTGCCAAAGCATGGCTGAGCTTCCTATTTTATGCTTTATTGCTTAGGCTATTGTTAGGGGAGATTTTTGTTACTTGTAGTCTAATGCTTCTTGACATTTCCACCAATTTCCTTAATTTTCACACTTTTCAAAGGAATGTTGGGAAGCATTTTCCATGTGCCTCTTTTTCTTCTGCACATTTTAAAAAATGGTACTTAGGGGTTGAACCCAGGGTCTTGTACATACTTTGCAAGTGCTCTGCCCATTGTTTATATTTTGAGACAGGGTCTCACTAAGTTATGCAGGCTACATTTGGCATCAAACCTTAGATCCTTTTGCCTCAGCCTCCAGCACTGCTGGGATGACCGGCCTGAGCCACTGTGCTTGGCTCACTTCTACACGTGTGGTAAGCAGAGGTACTGAGGGCTTTCATCCTAGTCGATCTTTTCAAGGGTGTTTGTATAGCAGATCCCACTGGGACTAGAAGGATCTAGCAGAGGGTAGGTGTTGTCCCCTGACCAGTACAACACACACGATGTCAGTCTCTGGGGCAAAGGTTAGGCCAGAGAGAGAGACA
>VMDO01018820.1:0-41247 GCA_007922755.1 Pedetes capensis
ACAGTGAGATTTTTAAGAAACTTCCTCCATGTCCACATCCTGTTGTAACTGCTGTACCATTTTTTCTTCCAGCTGTTTTCCTTTGCCTTTAAAAATAAAAACAAAAATAATAAATCAATCAATTTAATGTGGCCTTACAGAACTTCTATCAACACTTTATGAAGGATCTTAACTGTTTTAATATTAGAAATTTCTAAGAAACATAAGGACGTATATGAACCTATAAAAAAGTGCAAATGTATAAAGTAAGCATTCCACAGACATTTGCTCATTTTTGTCCACACATAAAAATATTGTAACAATGAGAAAACTGAGCCACAGAGACAGATTCACCTACCCAAGGTCACTCAGCCAATGAGTTCACTAACTCAAAAAGCTGGGATTTGAACCCTGGTCACCTGAGTCCAGGGTCCTTGCTTTTAACACTGTACTACCTGCCTCCAAGAAGGTTATCTAAAAAACAAAATAATAATGGTTCATTCTTGTTGCTTTTTGGGTGCCAGCTCATATTATCTACATTTGAAACAAATGCTCTAGGATTTTGTCAATTTTTTAAAATAGAATTTGGTACAAATAAAATAGAATTTGGTACAAAAAAAGTGGGACTTTTCCATGAATCTACTCAAGAGAATTTGACCTTTACTAAGGTTTAGGCAAAATTTCTCTCCCTCCTTTTAAATAATCTGTGTAAGTTAGCAAATTAGATTATACTTGATGCCAGCTGAGTAAGACTGGTTTTCCAGCACCTCACAAACTATGCCACAAACAGCTGTCTAAATACCAATTAAATTACATTATGCAATAAAGAAAAGATTTTAATACAAAAAAAGTCACAGAGCCAGGCATGGTGGCGCATGCCTGTAATCCCAACGACTTAGGAGGCTGAGGCAGGAGGATCACAAGTACAAGACTAGAGGCAGTCTGCATAATTTAGTGAGACTCTGTCTCAAAAAGTAAAAAAATGGGTTGAGGGTGCCGCTCAGTGGTACAGCACTTGTAAAGCATGCAAGCGGGAGGCCCTGGGTTCAACCCCAGTACCGCCAAAAAAATTTTAAAAAATAAAAGAGGCCCAAATTTCAGTATCACTTAAACTGAACACTACTAAGGACCTGGGCCTTCATATTTATACTAAGTTTTCCAAGTACTTTCAGTACAAACTAGAGTTTGAGAAGCATGAATATAAAAGATGCCCTTTAATCAAAATAGATATGAGGCAAAAATCATGTATGAAATTATTACTGCAATCATTTTGTTTAACTGGGCAGAGATTTTGTGTGGAAGATAGGACTTACAAGCGGGGAAGAACTATCATATGCACAGATTAACTGGAACTGGGAAAAACACTAAATTATATTTTTATAAACCAAGTCAAATCATAAATGAACTATTACGCTTAAATGACAAAATATCTTTAGAAAGTTACCTGGTACCCAATTATACAGACCACAGAAAATTAATCATCTCTTTATTCAAGGCAGAGCACTCCCATGTAACGCAGTACTCACCTGCAAGAGGGGCCCGGATAAGATGGATGTTTTGCTTGACTTCTTTGATGTCCTGAACTTTCTGTAGCTCTTTATTTTTCTTTAACCTAGAATAAAAGACATCAAAGCCAAAATTTCAGTTACTAAAACTCTTTAAGAGACATTAATTCACAACACAGCTACTAGATTTTATTAACTAATGAGCTACATATATGGGAAATGAGAACTGGATGATTACCCTTCTGTCCCTTCCCTTCTCTTCTTCCCGTCCTCCTCCCACCCAAGAGGAACGTCAACATCCAGGGAACAAAGTCTACCAGTTCTCTCAAATTATTCCCAAACAGCAAGTGGTGAACTTTGCTATCTTACATTTATTCCCAAATCTAAGGTAAAGTCACCTGTCAAGCCCTTAGAGATGTAAATTTTGTTCCCTAACAATTCAAATTCAAAATTACTTTCTAGTTCCTAATTAACTTAAATAGGATTCCTATTTGACTAACTGCCATTGAAAACCCTATGAACAGCAGAGAAGCACTGACAATAGTGTTTCCCCTGTTGTACAGAGGGTTGCTATGAGTTGGATACCAACTCGATGGCACCTAACAACAACATATGACTAACCTCTTTCACTGTATCCCTTGTACCTAGTTCAACACAAAATGGGGGTTCAATAGACATTTGCTGAGTGAATAAACAACATTATTAAAGAATTAACAGATCTCAGAAAGCAATGTCTATTATACACATGTAGTGCCTACCAAACCATCTCTATTGTTAAAATGCCTATATTTTTGTCCTGAAGTAACCAAATCTGTTATATAATTTTTTACATCAATAATTACAAGAGCAAAAAACACCTATGATGTTCAGCAGAAACACTAGCAGACTAGTTCTCAAACATTCAGGTACTTTTTCTGAAATGCTTTTAGCAGTTTTCAAAATCAGAAAGCTGCTGGCTTTGCTATGACAGACTTCCATGGTGATTAGATTAAAAGCCAATGCTGCTGCTCTGAAGAGCGAGCTAATTGTAAGCTGGGACAGGAAAACTACATGATGAACCTTGAAATTTCTTGTTAGCCATGAGACAACAAAGCACTGAAAAAATAAAAAGGGGCTGTCAAAATGAAACGAGAGCCTGCCTAAAGGAACTCCCACTGGCCAACACTTGGCCACTTAGAACATAAAAAAAAACATGACAATAAAGAATTATAATCCATTGAATACTATGAGAATCCATGAATATACAGATATAATACAAATACATGGATAAAGAAAGGAGCTTTAAAGCAGGGGAACATAGAAAGTCAAGTAAGAAATGATGCAATTACACAATTTACCACTTGGCAATAATCACAATAGTACCTCATTCAGGCAAGACTCCTTAACAGATTCTAAAATCAACATGCAATTTTAAGGAGTAACCAGCTCTTTGGAGAATCGCAGCGTATCTTCCCCAAGGTACATATTGAGAACAAAGGGGAAAACAAGTGTAATTTTCCAATGGAGAAACCTGGCAGACACCATATTCCCCACATGATTAAAGTTAATGGTAAGGTGACGTATAACAGGAAGGTGACTCCTGATACAAGGCACAAGGACACACCATGACTTCTGTGACATTCCTGCCCTAATCATGAGAAAACACCAGACAAACTCAAATCTACAAAATAACTTGACCTATACTCTGCAAACATGTCAATGTCATATAAGACAAAGAAAGATGAAAAACCATCCAGATTCAAAGAACCTTAAGAGATATGGCCACTAAAAGCAATGCTTGCCCCAAGATTTTTCTGTTGTTATGAAGGACAGCAGCAGAAATGGTGAAATATAAGTATGATCTCTAGCTAGATTATATAACAACAGTATTCCATCAATGCTTATTTCCTTATTTACATAAGAAAATATTTTTATTTACAGGACATATAAACTGAAGTACACTAAGGAAGAAAAGGACAGTATGTCTTCAACTCACTATACATAGTGACAATGATTAAGTAAATACAGCAAAATGCTAAGAGAATACATGTTCTTTATACTATTTCTTCAAGTTTTTTAAGTGTGAAGTTATATCAAAACAAAAAGTTTTTTAAAAACATTAATGCCTCCAGAAATCTAATAATAATTATTTTTTTAGGAGTTCCCTTTACAAATATCATACCTGTTCATTATAAATTTAGCTTGGCGTTTCTGTTTGATCTCTTCGACTCTCTTCATTGCATCAACTACAAAGAAATTCATTAAAAATTAGCAAATGTATGCACATTCAAGCAGTATGATTACCATCAAGTGCCTTGTTACTTTGATTTAAAGATAAAATAAAAAAAATCATTGCAAAAACAATAAAAAGGCTAAAAGTCCTTCTGCTTCAACCTAACCCAATTCTTGTCAAATTTTATTCTATAGACAGCTTGGATTACTGGTAACTAATCTCATTCTTAGTTTACTGTCAGCATTTCTCTGGTCATGAACATTTCTGCAAGTGCCTAGGATATGGTTTGCACATGGTAACACTGGCAGAATAAACCAATCAATCAATACTTCTGCATTCTCAACCACCATAAACAGAAGGATTGGCTGCAGGAGTACTAAATCCAACTGTATTCTAGAATCTATGCCAGTACTGTCTGATATAAGATAAACCACATATATTACATTAAGTTTTCTAACTTAGCAAGAATAGGTAGAAATTTAACGATATACCGTTAAACTCAATTGTTGTTTCAACATGTAAATCAATATAAAAATTTATCAGGTATCTAGTCATGTTTTCATACTAAGTCCTCAAAATATAGCACATATTTTATATTTATAGCATATCTCAATTCAGACTGGCCATAGCAATATATGAAATATGAAACTCCCAAAGCAATCCCAAAACAGTCAACCATTGAAAACCCCATGAGAGTCGCTATGAGTCAGACATGACTCGACAGCACCTAACAACAACAACATGACGGATGAACAAATATCTTAGAAGAATAATGTATTTCTCTGGAATGTCACTGACAACTTTTATGAATTATGTAAAACAGAAAGAAACAGTTTTACACTTTCTACCCAGAATATCTTCGAGGTGTTTACTTTGAGGATCCCAATACAAAAGGATTAACAGAATTCATGCAGGAAAAAAAAGGTCAATACAGCATTGCTTTTTACAGAATTTATAAAGGTATAAATGAGGAGGGTGAAAGAATGAGACTCCAGGATAACACTTTGAACCAATTACTGTCTAATGGAAACCTAAGTAAGAGTATTTAATAAAAGGCAGGGGGTACATACGACCTGTTTATCTCTGCATGCCACAGACAATGCTTAATAAATGCTAAACTGAAATATATTAAGAACTGCAGAGATCATCACTATTAAAGACTTAGAGAAGACAGCAGTAATTCTCATGAACAATGTAAGCGATATGAAAACAGTTTGGGGTAACTGAATATCCACATATGGCTAATGTGAGCGATACCTCTCAATTCAACATCAACCTGAATATCCATCAAATAAAAATAGTTATAAAATATGTAAAAATGACCAGAGCTGCTGTATTCAACTAGTAATCAAAAAAAAAGGTCAAAATGAGTGCTGGAGGTAAAGCTCTGTGGCAGGACACTTCCTAGTACACACAAGGCCAGGTTCAAAAATGAAATAATACTGAATGGGGTTCAGAAATGTTGGTACCTTTCAATAACATCCTGGAAAAGTGGGTCTTTTGGAATCAATTTGCAGATCCCATGATTTCTCCAGGTAAACTCTAAACACTCCTGAGTTTGAATTAGTGTTATGTTATTATCAAATCAACCCAAAGAAACCAACTCTTCTCAGAAATTAACTCTCCTTCTAATTACAAAACAGAAAAAAAAAAAAAAAAAGATTTTAAAAATAATTAAAAGGAAAAGAAAGGAAGGGGGCAGAATACCTAGGGTTATACAGAAAAGGCAATTCTGATATAACTCTGATATTCAAACAAGGTTCAGGAAGATAAAGCCTTTCAAGGTGTCAAAAACTACTACAAAGGCCCACAGCTTTTTCACTTCTTCCCCTGAAGTCTGTGACTCACTGTGGAAAAGGTGTTGATAGGACTGTCCTGTCAATGACCCATTAAGAGAAAAAAATTTGTGGAATTCTAAGACTCAGGGACTTACAGTTAACAAACTACATGACCCCCCACCATGCCCAATACTGCTGTTGTTATTGTTAGGTGCCGTCTGACTCATACCAACTCTATGTACAATAAATGAAACAGTATTGTCAGTGTTTCTCTGCTTTTCATAGGGTTTACAACAGCTGACTGTTTTGGGGGAGTGGGTTGCCAGGTCCTTCTCCCAAACCTACAACACCTGGTATTCCCAGGTGGTTGGTCTCCCATCCAAGTACTAACCAGGCCTGACCCTGCTTAGCTTCCAAGATCTGATGGGATCGGACACCACAGCAGTATGGCTGCAGGCATGTCCAATACTAGAGATGGCTAAAGGCTGTCTTCAGACAGCCACAAGAGCAAGAGAAGACACGGCTGAAAGCCTCAATCATACACAAACATAGTGGAATCTACAAACTCACTTGAAGAACTAAGTTTTACCACTCACAGGACTTTTTTCATTAAAGTCTCTACCTACTTCAGAAAAAAAAGATGACATGAGCTAGATATGAATGCTTTTAATTTCAATAGACTATAACTTTATTTTTACCTAAGTCAAGCATTTATAAGTTCTCTTAGGAAATTTGTAATGATCACCTTAAGTGTTGTATTTTTAATTTTAAAAAACCACTAAATTAAGCAGGGCACAGTGATTCACATTTGAAATCCCAGTGACTTGGAAGGTGGAGGCAGGAGGATAGCAAGTTTGAGACTAGAAGCAGCCTGCGTAATTTAGGGAGATCTTGTCTCACAAAGTAAAAAATTGGGCTGGGGTACAGCTTAGTGGTACAGCACTTGCAAAGCATGCAAGCATGAGGCCCTGGGTTCAACCCCCAGTACCCCCCCCCCAAAAAAAAGCACTAAATTTTATAGGGGAGTGGCAGGTCAACAAAATAGGAAAGACCCTCAACTAGATGGATTGACACAGTGGCTGAAATAATGGACTTAAATATAAAAAAGTGTGTGTGCCTGGCACTGAACTAAGGAGTGTTTTATTCTGTTATACATAGGGTCACGATGAGTCAGATCTGACTTGAGGGCACCTAACAAGAACAAATTTTTAAGGTACACCAAAAACAGTTTGTATCACGAAACCAACTGATCTAAACTTCTACAATGTGTCAGGTTTTGTGGAATTTTTTTGTTTGGATTTGTTGCAGTGCTGGGGATCAAACCCATGGCCTTTGTGCATGCTAGGCGAGCCCTCTGCCACTAAGCTATATCCCCAGCCCAGTTTTGTGTATACTTCAACTGTGCCACACTCACCTCAAAAAAGAATTTTCCATGTCTGTTTTTCTCAGATTTTTATATGCTTTTACCCTTTGTGTGGGCACTTCAAATTTAACAATTACTTTATTTTTATAATGGCTATATCAGCCAATTCTGAAAATGATTTGGAATAACTAGTTAAAGATATAAATACAAAAGAACCATTAAAATAAGGATAAAAGGCTGGGCATGGTGGCACACACCAGTAATCCCAGCAACTCAGGAGGCAGAGGCAGGAGGATCACAAGTTTAAAGCCAGAGGCAGCCTGTGTAACTTAGGGAGACCCTGACTCAAAATTTTAAAAATAAATAAAAATGAGCTAAGGGGTACAGCCTGGTGGCATATACAGCACTTTCAAAGTTTGGGTTCATCCTCATCACCATAAGTACCAATAAATATAGATAGATAGATAGATAGATAGATAGATAGATAGATAGATAGATAGATACGTACGTACGTACGTACGTACGTACGTACGTACGTACATCCACACATAGAACAAAAGCCAAGCAATGAAAATGACAAATTTAATATTTAATAACAAACTGACATCTTAAGTTATAGTAATTATCCCATGCCAGGCATGGTTGCACACCAGGAAACTGAGGCAGGACTGTGAGAGGTTAGCCTGGGCTAGAGAGTGAATTCCAGGCCAGCCTGCACTACAGAGTGAGACCCTGTCTCAAAAAAGAAAAAAGAAAAAAAGAAAAAGAAAAAAAGGAAGGAAAGAAGGGAGGAAAGGAAAAGGATCTAGCTGGGCTATAGCTCAGTGGCCGAGCACTTGCCTAGCTTGTGCGAAGCCCTGGGATCATCCTCACCACCATAAAAAGTAAAACAAAATGAAATGATTATAGTAATAACCGAAACCAGTCTCCCTGTGACTTACTAGTTTTATTCCACAGCTCTCGCTGGTATTTGACAGGCTCATTTCTACGTTTTTCAAATTCAAATGAGTTGTCCTGTAAGAAGAAAAAGAAAGTTTGGTAAAAGAGGTAAAATTAAAAGATTTCTTAAAGCATCCTCTTTTTCACAAAAGTTCTGAGGGTATGCACATTAAGAGTCCCCCCAAGGTGATCCCAGAGAATATGGTAGGTTTTCAGTCATTTTCTCTTTTACACACTCCCATGTAAAAGACATCCTACTCAAAACATCTCTTTATATAAGAGAAGGGAGAGGAGTATCACCCCAATCCCTCAGAGACACGTAACAACCACAGGGATTATAAACAAATCAAAAAAGGTTTCCCCAATTTCCCACCCCTAGATGAGTGTCACAGCCAGAAAACCTAGTATTATGCTGAACCACAGGAAATTGCCATTTATCACAGATTTTCACATGAGTGAAACATCAAAAATTCCATATGGTCTAAAATTAAAACTTTGTTTTTTTTCTTTTTCTGTTTTTAGTTTTTGATGTTTGGTTTTTGGTTCTGTTTTTTCCTTTTCCTTTTGTGCGCAGTACTGGGTAGCTGACTCCAGGGCCTCGCTCATACCTTGCAAGTGTTCTATCACTGAGCTGCAAGCCCAGCCCCTTTCTCAGTTTTCTCTTGAGTGAGGGTCCCGCTAAGTTACATAGGCACCTCTGGCCTTGACCTTGAGATCTTTCCATTTCTGCCTCGCGGTTCCTGGGATTATGAGTGTGAGCCAACATACCCAGCAAAAACCATCTTGACAGCTAATTATACTCACCACTGTAAGCTCTTTACCAGCTGCTTTCCGGAATGCTTTAGTCCACCTGACCTTGCGAGGATTGCGCTTCTTTTTAAAGTTTTTATGACATTTGGATTTACAGAATCTGAATACCTATAAGAAAAGTTAAAATATTGAGATGGCAATATTAAATTTTTTTCTATCATAGAATATTATTCCTTTTGGACAAAAAAAATACTGTAAGATCTGAGAAATGGCAATAATCTTCACTCACTTCTATCTACTTACCAGACCATTTAGAAATGTATGAAACATCAGAATAAATGGAAATGTAAAATGTTTTATGACTGTCAAACATAAGCTCAACTAAAGGCTAACAACTCTGAAAATATTAAATAGAAATTACAAATATTTTATAGAATAACAATAAAACCTTACAATGATTTTGAATAAAGGGGAAAGTTTTAAGAAAAGTTATTTACATCTTTTCTCAATTCAGGATAATCTCTTAGTTCACTTCCTATATACCTTAAGTAAGGTAAAAGTTTCAATCATTCTGAAATCTCCTTTGATTCTTCTCAACCCTCTTGTTAAAAGCACAAAGTAATTTCAAAAGCAACTAAATTTGTTTTCTTTTTTTTCCCTCCTGCTGTAAATTTGCTTTTTTTCTTTTTTCTTTTTCTTTTTTTCTTTTTTTTTTTTTTTTGAGGTGGGGTTGAGGGTTTTTTGAGAGTCACCTATGTAGCCCAAGCTGGCCTCAAACTCACAATTCTGCTGCCTCAGCTTTCCAAGTGCTGGAATCACAGGCTGGTGCCACCACGTCCAGCTTTAGATTTGTTTTCTGCAGTATTTACCCATAGATCTACCAGCAAGAATCTTTACTACTTTAATTCTCCACCTTCATACCAAAAGATCTGATCTCTTAATAGTGGTAACTTACAACTTAATGATGAAACAATGTGTCCCTGAAAGGAATTATTGAAACTCATTTTAAACTAACATGGTACACAGCACACACTAGTAATCCCAGCAACTCAGGGGAATCTTGAGTTCAAGGCCAGAAGCAGCCTGTACAACTTAGCAAGACCGTGTCTCCAAACAAACAACAACAACAGAAAAGGCTCATTTTATGTCTTTGTATTATTTTATCTTGTGATGCCTGTGAAAACACTCAATTTGCATATGTTACTAGAAGAAATATAAAAAGTAATTATTTGAGCTTTATGGATCTTGGTAAATAAAATTAAGTAGAAGTATCACACTTAAAAGGTACAATTCAATAAAATAGGCTAAAATGAACAGTATTAACATTTCAAAATAAAACTGTGTTTATCTTAAATCATAACACTTTACACTTCATATATTTTGTTCTATGGGGAACTTCCCACAGGTCACTACATACAGAAGAGCAGTTTTCTCAGAAACTGTCAAACCAGTTAAATCTGATTGAGGCTCAAATCTCCTGGAGAGCCCTCTCCTAAGACCCTTGAATGAAAGCATGAGTATATCCTTGAGTTAGTTTTAAATCAACTACCAAATATGAGAACTTGCATACTCTCCTATAATAACCCACTACAAAATCAATATCAATAAATTTTATTTGAGTACTTTCAATTCCAACACTATTACCTTTTTAAGTAAAAGCCTCCACAACTTAATACCTAATAGGTAACCTCTAGGTAAAACTTCATTTCTGTCTATCTTTGAAACTGTTCTGAGTCTTCTCAATTCTAAATAGAGTCAATGAGAAGTCTATTTAATAATTGACTCCATATCTGACAGATATTACCTGAAAAGCAAAATGAAGTATCTGAAAAAGACTAGAGTCATTGCAGATGTGAAAGATTCCATCAGCAAATAAGAAATATCTACATGCTATTAGGTACCATGGAAATGGGTCTGATTCATAGCGACCTCATAGGGTTTTCAATGGCTGATTGTTCTGAGATTGCTTCAGGAGTGGATTGTCACATCCTTCTTCCAGTTTTGTGGTGCTGGGGATTGAACCCAGGGCCTCAGAGACCACAGAGCGGCACTCTACCAACTGAGCTAAACCCTATCCCCTCTACTAGGTGACAGGGATATACAAACAATTAAAACATAATATGCTACCTTGAAAAGCTTAGTCTAACAATGTGATAGTCTCACTTTGCAAACAAGAAAGGTTGAGATCAGACCAGGATATAAACAATGAAATCAAGCTATACATAAAATACAAATAAAGGAAAACATATGGGGAAGTGGTTAAATCTATAATGGGATACAGGACTGGCAGTGCATCGACTACATATGAGACACAACTTTACAGGCTCTCATTTCCCTTTTCATTTAGTCCCCTACCACCTTCATTCTTCAACATGCCAACAAGTGATCCATCTAAATCCTTGGTCTCAAAGTTCTCCATGCTTTTCTTATTCCACGAATTCAACAAACATTTATTAAGCCCTCATTAAAATTGTATACATTTCTCCTGTTTGCGAAGTATATGGAAAAAATAGAGCATCAGCACTAAGTCTTCTTAAGAAGTTACCTCAGAAGAGTAAGAAAAGCAGGAGCTATGAAAGGTAGTCTCCCAGGCAAGAGAATAAAGAGTGAAAGGCTCGTTAGGCACCTATGAAGTAACAAGCAACTAATGTGAACTAGAACAGGAGGGCAGAAAGAAGGCAGAGAAATCATTATCCTTGCAGAGGCAGAATGGCTAGGACTTGAAAAGTAGAAACAAAGCATGAAAGATTCAAAGACTCTCATGTTTCCAGCAAAACTTTCTAGACATGAGTGTGGCATTAATTCAAAAAGAAAGAAAAAAATTCAGGTAATAAGGATTTCTCTTTCAGAAGGTCCATTGTTGAGTACAAGCAGAATTTCCCCATCCAATGAAAAATTCTGCTCTGGAGCGCTGCAGACACAGATTTAAGAATTAGTCATATAAAAAAGATGAGATATTTGTTCTTTGTTCACGCTTCAGAGAACCTACCTCTTCTTATTGCTAGTCAACGTCCTTAAGCCAAGCTGACTTCCTGGCAATTCAACACTGTCCTTGCCAGAAATACAGACTTTCTTACCCACTAAACTCCTACTGTGTCTACCACTCAAAATGTAGATCTTGACAGGTCCCATGATCTGTTGTTACAATTCCAATATTCAGCCAAGAAGCAATGCTGAACCAAAAATCAAAAAATCATGATGACCACATCATCCACAAAACCACATTGCCTTCTATGAATCAGACCCCAACCTGGCAGTTTTGGGTTCCTTTTTTGTAAGTTTCTATGTTCCTGAGAGCAAGTATTTAAAATATTCTGCAAGCTTTTTGTTTTGGTTTATTGTTGTTCAAGACAGGGTCACAATATGCCACCCAAGCTAAACCTGAACTCATGATTCTCCAGCCTCTGCATCAGCCTCTCAAGTATCAGGATTACAGGTGTGTGCCACCATTTCCATCCTTCTAATTGCATTAAGTTCCCAGACATAGGTTTGGTCCCTCACTTGAAGCAGGATTCCTTGCTCCTAATTTAATGAGGTCAATACTTTTAGATTATAAGAGATAAATGAGAATGAAGTAGGAAATGTAATTTTTTGTTTCCTTCTCTGAGACAGGTTCTCACCATGTAGCCCAGGCTGGCCTGGAACTCACCATCCTGCTCAACCTCTGACTGCGCTCGGATTACAGTCGCTCACTACCTGGGGAAGCATAATTCTTTATCATGTCAACAGTCACCTTTTTAAATAGAATCCTAGATCCTCTTCCCCTTCCCCACAAAGGTTCCAAATCAATGGGGCTGGTGGAAACAAGGAATCTGTATATTCAACAAGTGCCCGGCAATTCAGGAGCAAATAGAAGAGCTCCAATTCTGAGCAGCAGCAGTGAGGGCAAGTTCATGTATTATTCACGAAATCTTTCACAACGAGGCCTCATATCTACATTTATGGATATATGTTTATTGTATCTGTATCTATAGCTATACCCCAAACCTGTCATCATTTTCAATCCAATCCCTTCCTTAGAGATGTAACTGCTCCGTTCTGTATCGTTATTCAACCTGCTCGCTTTCCTGCTACCTGGAATGGTTTCTCCTCTTTCTTACGCAGAATTCAAGCTCCTGTTTAAATATCACCTCCACTTTTGAGTCTCTCCACGTGGGAACCTCCCCAGATCCCCTCCAGTAACAATACATAACTCTCTTATGAAGCCATATGCAACATTTCCATCAACCTCTAGACACTATGTAAAGTCTCACTTGTTGGTCCTCATGGACACTTAGGACGATGCTTGATCAGGCATGCGCTCAACAAAGTTTAGGGGATTCAGGAACTGGCCCGCATAGAAGAGGGTAGCCAAAGAGCCCCAAGAGACCCCAGACTCTCTGTGGCGCTGGCTAGGAGCGCAAAGATCGAGCTCAGCGCAGCCAACCCAGAACAAGGGTGGCCTGGTGGCCAGCTGCTCTCGCGACGCCAAGGAGAAACTCCCCGGGCGGGAGGCTGGGGCTCGAGCCCCCAGCTAAGCCACCCACCAGCGGGAGCGGCACGGAGAACACGGGCGGGTTCCGGCCCGAGACAGGGGACGCGCTCGCCTCGGCCGCCTCACCTTGCAGTCATTGCGGACGAACATCATGCCGTGGCCGGGGTAGATCGGCCCTGAACAGAAATAACACTTCTCGATTCGCATGTCGAACCCGCGTGGGACCCCACCTCCCAAACGCCAAGCCTAAGAGGAAGTGACCTAGCCTCGTCACCGGAAGTGATTCCTTCCCCGACCCGGAAGAGGCGAGTGTCTGCGCGCCCCGGGGATGCGGTCCCACCGTGACAGCGCCTCCTAGCGGCCACGAGGACGAAAGCGCTGCTGTTTTGCTCAGGCGCAGAGCTGCAAACTTGCTCCGCCGACCCCTCAAACCACCACCACCTTAATTCTGGAAAGGCTAAGAGTGGCTCTGCGCCACCTTGGAGTTCACTCTCGTGGCATCTCGCTTTTCGTCAGCGTTTACGTATGTCTTACATATTTTGCCTATGGTTTGCGCTTTCCCGCAGACAGCTAGGCACACAGGGCTGTCTCTAACAACTCATTTTTACGGCTTGCCCTAGACAAACCCGATTCCTCTTCCAAATGGACTTGCCAGGTGTGAGCAGCGACAGCCTTCTGGCTGGGCTTCATAGAGCTTATGTCTTAGTGGATGGAGAGAAACTTGTATCCAGTACTGATGAGTATTGTGGGGGAAAAAGGAAACCAGGAAAACAGGGCAAGGCGTGACAAACTGATTGGGGCTATGAAAGCCGGTGATTGCTCTTTTATATAAGGTGGTCTGTCAAGTCCTAGTGGACCAGGTGGCATTTGAACAGTCTTGATGAGAGGGGAGAAGGACCTGGCAACCCACTCCCAAAAATCAGTCCGCCGTTGAAAACCCTATGAACAGCAGAGAAGCACTGACAATAGTGTTTCTCTTGTAAGTAGGGTCGCTATGAGTCAGATACCGACTCGATGGCACCTAACAACAATAACAACAAAAGGATGAGAGAGGAAGCCACATAGAAATATGGAAGACTAGCATTCCATACAGAGGGACGAGCAAATGCAGGTCCTCTGAGGCAGGAGCACACTGATTCAGGGAGGCTGATCTGGCTGAAAAGAGTGAGGCCGACAGTGGCAGAAAATAATCCGAGGATCCACGTCTCCTCCTCATCCAATCAATGACTACGCCCTTGCCAATGTCCCTTGCATTGTCTCATTTCTAATCATAATTCAACGCCTTAGCCGTTCTTGTTTTGTTTATGTAAGATTGCCTAATGCATTTCTCACAATATAGGTGGTTGATAAATATTTGACTATAATGTTTTGAGGGCTGGGATTTAGCTCAGTTGGTAGAGCGCCGCTCTGCAGTCTCTGAGGTCCCGAGTTCGATTCCCAGCACCACAAAAACAGGAGAAGGACGTGGCAACCAACTCCCGAGCCAATCCCAAAACAATCAGCCATTGAAAACCCTATAAGGGTCGCTATGAGTCGGACACTACTCGATGGCACCTAACAACAACATATTTTGAATAACTTTTTCCAGAATGTTGTTTTGACTTACCCTTCAGCGAGCATCTAATACAACCTGTATCCTTGAATTTGGTTTCCTTTAGCATTACAACTTCTGGTTTGAAATGTTATTGTGATAAGAAATGAAGTCATGTTCACATACAAACTTTACAGACTGGACAACTTTATTATCACATAATTGGCACAAGGTTCACTGAAGATACACTTTACTTTTACACAGGCTTGTAAATAGAAAAATACAGTGACACAAAAATTTGGTACTTTAATATCAAATTTAAACAAATTTTCAAAGAGAATACAGGTTATTTCAATAATTCAGGTTGCTTCTTGTGTGTGCACTGAATCATGTATACATTTAATTGACTCGACGGCACCTAACAACAACAAATATTTAAAACTAAAAGAATCTGTATCTAATTATACATCTGGTTCTTGAAAAGTGAAATATGCAAACATTGTCTCATTTTTATTTACACAAATAGACCATATAAAATCTACTCTGATATGGACCTGCAAAATTATACTCAACCAAAGTCCTATGGCAAGTTCAGAAGGCACTGCTGTGTGATTATGGCCCTGCCCTCAAAATTTCTGGATCTTTTCCTCACTAAAATACACAATTCAAATGCAGAGGCCTCAATGGTTTCTTTGGTATGTAAAGGAAAGCCTCATTTCAAGGATAAGAATATATAAAATCCTAGTTGCCATGGCTAAGTTTGTTAGGGGAGTGGTGGGAAAGCAGTGGCAAAAACCATGATATGTGCTCAATAAAAAGCCACTTGAGAATTATCATGTAAAAGTAATTAGTTTCTAGTAACAGCTCTGCCAAACATTTGTTGTCACAAAATACATTTTTATATATTTTTACTTAAATTATAACAAGTGATATTTTTTCCTAATAGCCACTAAGCTCTCTGGAAATTTTTATCTATTTAAACCACTTAAATAAATAAGAATTTTACCCTGAATGAAATCCTTAGAACTTTATAAACAACCTCTATGAAGCACATTTTAAAACCACCTTTAATTTGGTATGAAGACATTTGATAATACAGCAGAATGCATGATCTTGGCAAGATCCAGCAAGTACAGTAAATGTCCATGATCCCAGTGACAAATACAGGCTACTGAACACTTTAATTTTTCTTATATTGAACTAGAATACAAATGTGGCTGCTTAAATACAAACATCCATCCTCCACCAAATAGCCAAAAAAAAAAAAAAAAATTCTCTGTAACTAAAAACAAATTCCTTCCATTGCACTTGTGGAAAATAAAACAAATTGCAAATATCAACAATATAGAGACTGATGGTGAAGACAGAAAACTAGTAGTTTAAAAGCTCATTGAAGCTGCAGCCTGAGGATGCCAGACCAACATTACAAGTATGACAAGAAGCTAAATGTTTGCTTATCACAAATACAGCATAAGCACCAGCTATGTGCAGATGTGGCCAGCACACAGGCCAGGTATAAATGCACAGATCACAGTGAACTAAAGCCATAAACTCTAGCTCCCTGACCCTTCAATCAATCCTTTACAGCTGTGAGAATATAGCTGAGAGCCAGAATCTCATTTCATTTGCTCATACTACATTAAGCCACCCCTCCCCTACCCTCAATCCCACCACGAACAACAACAAAAAAGTCACAGTGAGTCTACAGAAAGTCAACCCATTTTGTCCAGGTCTATAAACATAGCTATAATTTTTCTACACTTATGTTAAAGGGAATGTGCACATAAAACTAATGCTGAAAGACACTGATCTGATGCATACATATCCTCTTATTTAACATTGAAGTGGTTGAGAACGGCATTTTAAAAGGTCCCCTATGGTATGAATTTTTAGTTTGGAATCAAGACTGTGATATTTTATAATTGCATCCAAGATCTTAATTGGACTTTGGATCTATCTACCTTAAGGCAGGTGATGGTATCATCAGTATTCTACAAAACAGATATACTCTTTGGTGACTGCAAAAGCCTGAATCCTTGAATGATAACACCATGGGCTAAGGTTTTATAAGGCACTTTTGGCTCTGTGAAATAAGTCTCTTAATTCTCAGCTAAATCTTAAATGTTTACAAAGCTGCAAGAAATTTAAAAACTGGATGCTTTATTAATAGTTCTAAAGGAGATGGGAAGAAGCAGTTTGTACAGAATGCCTAATAATCTCACTGTGCCATGTATCAACCATAGAGAAGATCATGGACATTGGGCCACCAGAATTCTTATACTGCTCACTTGATTTTTCAACAGCTACATGCTCCTTTCTCCTTGTCTTCACTTAACTGATCTGTAGAGGCGTGACCATTGGACCGCACCACTCCTTCTGGAATCCAGGACTTGTCCACACACCGTTCCATTCGCTTCATAATCAGGTCCAGGAGCATCTCAATTGCTTGACTTATGTTTGTCCCATTAGCAGCACTAGTTTCAAAATAGGGGATTCTGGAAGACAGAGATAACTCAGGTAATAAAAGTAGCAGGAACAGACAGTGGTCTTTACCCTTGATAATTCAGAGAATAAGTTGAGAACAAATATACAAGAAAACAGAAACATTTGACCACCCTATGGATTCAAAGCCCAACAATGCAAAAAGACAAAAGCAAAAGTGAAAAAGAAGCCAGGCATGGTAATGCACACCTGCAATTCCAGCACTCAGGAGGCTGAGGCAGGACGCTGTCAAGGCCAACCTGAGCTGCATAGACTCTGTCCCAAAAAATAAAAAGAAAATTTTAAAGGCAATAAAATAAAATAATTCACACTGCATTTCTAATAGAGACAAAATTTTAGACACTTTAAAAGATTAACTCAAAATATTTTTTTCTTTTAAGAAAGCATATTTATGCAGTATGTATCTTAGGAACATTAGAGAATTAAAACCAATTTAATAATTTAAAACTTAATTCTTGGTACAAAATTTATTTAAATTCTTCTGTGTGAAAAGCAGAACTTAAAAACTTTCAGAAGAAAACATAAGAGGCTTTCTTTATGACATTGTGATAAGAATCTCTTAAAATAGCTACAAAAGATCATAGGGGAAAAGCTTGATAATCTTGGGGGGGGGTTGTTGTTTGTTTGTTTGTTTGTTTCAGAGAGTGGGTCTTATGTTGCCCAGGCTGGCTGAACTTTTTTTTTTTTGGTACTGGGGGTTTGAACCCAGGGCCTCACACTTGCATGCTTTGCAAGTGCTGGACCACTGAGCTGCACCCTCAGCCCATTTGTTTTACTTTTTTGAGACAAGGTCTCGCTAAATTACGCAGACTGCCTCTGGTCTTGAATTTGCAATCCTCTTGCCTCTGCCTCCCAAGTCACTGGGATTAAAGGCACATGCCACCACACCCAGCTGATTGACTAAATTCTTATGATCAAGTGTGCATGCTACTGCATCCAGCTTGATGATCTTGATAATAATAAAATTAAAGTTTGGGTGCCATGACATATCTCATAAAGGTAGTAAACAGACCAAAATAAATGATTGTGCTGCATACAACTGACAAATGAGTTAGCACCTAAAAATACAAATAATTCCTTAAATTAACTGAAACAATAATACAAAAGTAGACAAAGGATATGAACAGAAAATCTCAGAAATAAATGACATTTATGAAAACAATTTCAACCTCACCAATAATAAGTGAAATGCAAACTAAAATGATAGCATATTAATTCCTACCCATCATATTGGCAAAACTATAAAATATCTCAATACCAGGTATTGCCAAGGATGCAGGAAAAGATGAACTTGCATTTATTGCTGGTGCAGGTATCAATTGTTATAACCACTTTGGGGAATAATGTAGTAAGCTGGGTCTGCTGGCACGGGCCTTTAATTTCAGTACTCATGAGGCTGAGGCAGGAGGATCCCTGCAAGTTCAAGGCCAGCCTGGACTACACAGAATGACCCAGGCCAGCTGGGGCTACATAGCAAGACCTTGTCTCAAAAACAAAAACATAAAGCAGCTTGGAAGCCAGAGGTAGGAGGATCGCAAGTTCGAGACCAGATGCAGTCTGTGCAATTTAGCGAGGCCATGTCTCAAAAAGTTAAAAAAAAAAAAAATGGGCTGGGGGCGCAGCTCAGAGGTCCAGCACTTGCAAAGCATGCAGGCGCGAGGCCCTAGTTCAACCCCCAGGACTGAAAAATAAATAAATAAATAAAATAAAATAAACAAAACACCAAAAACAAGAAAAGGAAAATAATGTAGTAATATCTGGTAGTGCTGAAAATGTGCCTGCACTATGACCCAGCAACCCTACTTCTAGGTATATAGTCTAATGCACACTCAAGGCATGGCAATGTGCAATAAATGAGTTACAGGTATACTTGAGATATCATTGATCCCTCACCTATTGGGTCAACTGAAAAGAGCCTAGCACAGCCAGAGTCCCTAAGCCAGTCTCCTCCAAACTTGAGCAAGCCTCATCATTTAGCTCCGCGACCGACACAAATATCATTTTCTATTTGTGCTGTGCTGCGAAAAGTATTGAGAAGCACTGTCCTAGAGCAGTGCCATCCAGTAAAACTTTCCATGGTGACAGAAATTGCCCGTCTCTATACTGTATGATAGTCATATGTAGCTATTGAGCACTTAAAATGTGACTAATGCAGGTTGGATGGGAGAAGAATGTGGCAGTTCACTCCTCAAAACAATCCTGAAACAATGTCATTGAAAACCCTATGAGGGGGGCTATGAGTTGGAGGACTCGACGGGACCTAACAACAACAACAATGCAGGTTGGGGGTGTGACTTAGTGGTAGAGTGCTTGCCCAGCATGCCCAAGGCTTGGGTTCTATCCACACCACCCCCCCTCCAAAAAAAAAAAAAAGTGACCAATGCACCAATGACCTGGATTTTTTAATTAATTTTAATTGAAATAACGACGTATGGCTAGTATCTATCATATTGGACAGTGCAGAGCTAGAAAAACTCATACATGCACACATAGCATCACTGAACAAAATATTTATTGCAGTACTACTTGTAACAGTAAAAATTTTAACCTTAATGTCGATCAGTAAGTGCATATAAATTGTGCTATTTTAATACAATGGAGGCTCAGAAAGACAAAGCAATTTTCCCAGTTTCACAATGCTAGAAAGAAGTAGAGTAAGGGTCCAGATCCACAGTTATCTGATTACAGCGTAACTAGCTTAACCATAAGCTCTACTGGCTCCAAACTTCTCACCATGTAGCCCAGGGTGGCCTTGAACTTGTGATCCTCCTACACCAACCTCCTGGGTACTAGAGTTACAGGCATGCACCACCATGCCCAGCTTAACTTTTATTTTTTGTACGAAGATTTCCAAAATAGATTAATCTCTTTTACTTGCTGCACAAGGGGCAAAAACGCTGACACTGGAGAGAAATGAGATAACACATGTCCAGTACTTAGTTCAAGCCAAGCAACCAGCAAGTGTTCAATAAATGCTCATGCAATGGGATTTCTTCTTCTCTCAAAAATATTATGCTGTTGCCAAAACTTCTTAAGCAAAGTTTAGTTATCTTAGCATAAATTCAAGAGGATCAATTATCTGGTTTTAGCTATAGAAAATTGATATTACCCCTCCATCCACATGGTGGTGCTAATGTAGCATTACCATGGAGTACTGCTCATTTGGGGTCAGCCCTGCTCACTGCCAATTCCAGGGTCTCTTCCAGTCTGCATCATAGCTCATATAATTAACTATGCAGGAAAAAAAACAATCCCCCTCTCTTTAGCACAGATTTCCCAATGATTCGTCATTGAGCACATTTCTCCCACCTATGTGTCATGTGTGGCACAAGTAGACAACTGATTTGTGTTTTGTACATAAATGATTTTGTCCAAGAAAAATATCTGCCGGTATGGACACCTGATAGTTATTTAGCCTCTGCACTGTGTTCTCAAAAGGGTCATCCTGAACCACAGCAGCTGCAAGAGCAGCACCCGAGGACCAGTTAGAAACAAATTTGTGGACTCCATACAAGAGCTGTTAAATCAGAAACTGAGACTCAACAGTCAGGAGATTCCTGTGTGTGTGTGTGTGTGTGTGTGTGTGTGTGTGTGTGTGTTACAGGGGGTTGAACCCAGGACCTCGCGCTTGCATGCTCTGCAAGTGCTGGACCACTGAGTTGCACCCTCAGCCCTTTTTATTTTTTATTTATTTTTTTTACTTTTTGAGACAGGGTCTTGCTAAATTACGCAAACTGCCTCTGGTCTCGAACTTGAGATCCTCCTGCCTCCTCCTCCCGAGCTGCTGGGATTACAGGCGTGCGCCACCGCAACCAGCTTGGTCGGGGGATTCTGATACACACTGAAGTTTGAGATCTAACAGGATCATCTAAACAAGGATTGCTGCCCGTATTTCATTATGCTTTCTATTTTATCTGCCACTAACTTCCTAGCTATTCTTTAAAGACTTTTAACAAAAATGTAAAATGTAACCATTTTGGCTGGCTGAGGAATCAGTTCCAACAAGGCTGTTTTGCTCTCTTGTCTGACTTCATTATACCCTAACAGTTTCTAACTGTCAATACCTTGGTGAACTAACTGACACAGTCCTTAAGTGAATGTACAATCAATGAAAAACGTTATAAATATTAAGAACGGAGCAAGATATCTGTGAAAATAAGCAGTAAGCTTATATGCCAAATTTGTTAAATGCATGTGAACCGAATTGCTCCATCATATTTTCCTCTGAAAATGCCAAACAGCCTAGAGAACTACACTTTATGTCGCCTAAGTCCTAAGGGAATGGTTTCCATCCATTTCCCCTCTGCTCCCATACTTTCTCTTTTCATTTTAACTCAACTCAAAAACTAAAGATTGAGCCCGTTTCTGTGAAATCTTCCATGGCCATCATGACCTGGACACAAGTAAAGACAGTCCCCACGTTCCTCACATTCCTGGTGACACCGGGCTCTCTGATACCAGGAAGGCTGTGGGACCCTGAGACCCACAATGGAGGAAACAAGGAAAGGGCCGAAGAGCTCAGAGGGGAAAGGAGTCAATCCTGACTCTCCCCTGACCCTTGAGAAAATCCTTGTTGGATACAGCGGCTCCTCTGGTTGCCCCACTTTCGCCTTTACCTGACACACTTCTCAAAAGCAGGGGCCATGGCCATGGTTTCCCTTGCTTCACCGCTGACTTCCTCCTCACCCCCTTGCAACACAGCTGCCAACTTCAACACTCCAGTCACCTCGGTGGCATTTGATCTCCCCATTTCCTTCCCACTACGTTATTTAGGTGCCTCTCAAGAGGGAGGGGCACATCAGGACTGCCTGTGGCTCGGTCAGGCTCCACCTCAGAACCTCCTAAGTCTTTGGTCCTCAAGCACCACACAGGAAAATTGTGGGCAGCGCTTTGCAAAGGACCAACGCTTCTGGCTCCCAGCTAGTATGCCCACTTGGCTAGGCTAAACATTTCTCAGAATTTCTTTTCCAGTTAGGGTGGACCACAAAAGAGATCTGGAGGGCAGAAAGGAAGCAGCAGCCATTTTAAAGCTCTCACATATTGGACTTATCCGCTGGTTCAACTTGTTGGCACAAACCAGCAACCAGGCTTGCATCTGCTCCACCTCTCCAGCATCTCCCTCGGTGTCTCAGTGTCCTGAGCCAGGTATGTGTGTGTAGCCCTGTGACGAGGGCCCTGGCTTTTCCAGGAAACACACACCCTCAAGGTCAGAGGCAAAAACAGACACAGGTTTCAGTTCATCATTATAGGCCCCGGCTGCGTCTCACTTCTTACGTCCATCCTGCACTTACATCCGCCTTGGCTTCACCACTGCCTGTGCTGTGGATGTCAAGCTTCAGCATCAGACACAAAGACAACACTTTACAGAGACCACTTAACCAGCACCCACAACTGCATGTGATCAAATCACTGCAACAAACCTCTTTATAGGTAGGTATTCGATTAAGCCTGCCTGGAAAACTGCCAGATCGATGGTGTCAGAAGCACAGAGGTGAGGCCCACACATACCTACTTGTTAAAAACTCCCGGGTACTTCTAACGTGGTTGAACACGATCTACCCTAAGGAGGAAACCTCCACATCTGATTGCAAATCCTTACAATCCTTGTAAGCCAGCATGTTGTCGTTGTTAGGGCCATTGAGTCACATCTGACTCATAGTGACCCTATGAACAACAGAATGAAACACACTCCGACACTGTGCCAGGCCTGCCACTGTGTCAGTGCTTCTCTGCTGTTCACAGGGTTTCAATGGCAGATTGTTTCAGGATTGTTTCAGGAGTGGGCTACCAGATTCTCCCATTTTTGCAGTGCTGGGGATCAAACCCAGGGCCTCAGAGAGCACAGAGCAGCCCTCTACCAATTGAGCTAAACCCCAACCCATAAGCCAGGACGGTTGGTGGGAATTCACCAGATGAGATAGAGTTGAGAAAGATTTAACCCTCCACTGGTATTGCAAAGTCATAATAGAACCCTGGGCAGTGCCAGACATGGGGCGTTTTAGCACTCACCTAAGTGTGGGTACATGTGTCATGGAGTCACATGTGACCCCAAAAACATGACACCAATTAAGAGTTAAAATCCTGATCTGTCCTACCCAATGTACTTTCCCTGACAGTCCCTTCCTTTTCCTTTTCCACTAATACAGCCTCTGTGCACCTCACAGATCACTGCAGTCTATCTATCGCTAGTCTTTCCTCCCTCCAATTTACCCCACCTGCAATCCCAAACTGATCTAGCAAGTACACATGCATCCTATTCCATGTTCAGAGGCTTTTAGCAACCCTGATCCTCCACTGGTCAAATCTATTCTCCTTACCTGATCTGCAGAGGTCTCCCATTCAGCCTGCCTGTCCTTCTACTCCCTCCCCAAAGTCAGCCCTTCCCTTGAGTACTTTCTGGACCTTCATCAGCCCAGTGAAGAACAAAGCAGTGGTCACCCAATCAAAAGGAAAAGGTCCTCCCCTAGCCTCCTTGGACTCTGCGTAAGGGCCAAGGCCATTAGCTAGGTGACACCCTCTACCTACCATACCATACCATCTCTGTCTCCCTCCCCTCCCTTCTCAACCCTGACTGCTGCCTCCTACTTTTAATAGTAAAGGGTTTGAATTTACATTTGGGTTCTTATAGTACACCAGGGAGAAACATAGCAAAGAACAAATTCCTTTGTACATGTGCCCTTTGCACTTTAATATTGAAATAAGCAGCAGTTTATTTCTTCCTTCTTTCATGTATAATTCATGCCATTGCCACCATGATCCCATTCCCAGAGCTCTAGGAAGAACAAAGTATTTTTCTAACTCTTCTCCACCCAAACAGCCTAAACCAAAGGGGATCTTCACCTCCTCTCCAGTCAAAGCCAGCACCTGGTCTGCAATTCCCGATAAGGCCCTATATGCTTGTTGTTGTTAGATGCCTTCTAGTCAGATCTGACTCATAGCTACCCTATGTGTGACAGAATGAAACACTCCTGACACTGCACCATGCCCGGAAATATGTCAGTGCTTCTCTGCTACTGGTAGGGTTTTCAATGCTGATTGTTTTGGAAGTGGGCTGCCAGGCCCTTTTCCCACACCTACAGCACCTGGTACTCTCAGCTGGTCTCCCATCCAAGGACTGTGTCTGACCCTGCTTAGCTTCTGAGATCTGACAAGATCGGATGCTAGGATGGTATGGCTGTAGACTCTTATGTGCTAGAATTCTCCATAACAGTATCTGAACTGGCTTTCAAATTTCTTTGCTCACCATGGAGGATTTCCTTATCCCAGAACTCTCCTATTTGCATCTTGGACAGAAAGCCCTACACATTTAGCACATCTGTACACAAAGCTGTCTTTCTGCAAATACTGAGAAACTGAGAAACAGTGCCCACGACACTGGAGGAGACCTTTGCCCCTGCTTTTTCTGTGATTCTCATTATCATATACTATTAACATGAGAGGTAGGTATTTCATACCATCCAAGACATACAACTGAGCTCTTTGCTCTAATTTTTCACTTTTGTTTCCATTACTCATTCATGTGCTAATGTTTATATCGAAAATGTTTCTCCAGCTGGGCACCATGGAGCCTACCTGTGAACCCAGTGACTCTGGAGGCTGAGGCAGGAGGATCCTGAATTCAAGACCAGAGGCAGCCTGCACAACATAGTAAGACCCTGTCTCAAAATTTAAAAATAAAGTAAAATAAATAAAATAAAATTTTAAAAGGGCTTGGGAGGCAGCTCATTGTTAGAACACTTACCTAGAATTCTCAGGTCCAGGTTCAACTCCCAAGTATGAAAGAAAAGGAAGGAAGGAAGGAAAGAAAGAAGGAAGGAAGACTCACCCATATTTTTCTGCAAGTCCTCTGGCTTCCTCCTCTTTTACCATTCTCTGGTCTTCCAGATCACTCTTATTTCCACATAACACTATATCTGGACTTTCACAATATGCATGCATTTGTAGCTGGCCTATTAATAAAAGAGAGTTTATTATAAGTAAACAATAATGTAGACATATGATACATAGAGAATACATGTAAACTTTTGAAAAGTATAAATATGTATACAAATATAAGGAGCTGGTATAATGCTTTCAAAGCATCAATAATCTAATCTGTAAAACTAAATGGATGAGGTAAAAATACAAAACTATTCCTGTCCTAACACATACTCCAGTATATTTATGTCAGAGAGTTACGGGAGAATATGTGGTTGTTGTTGGGTGCCATCGAGTTGTGTCCAACTCATAGCAACACTCACAGGGTTTTCAACAGCTGATTGCTTTGAGATTGTTTCAGGAGTGGATTGCCATGTCCTTCTCCCATTTTTGCAGTGCTGATGATTGAACCCATGTCTCAGAGAGTGTAGTGTGGCCCTCTATCAACTGAGCTAACCCCAGCTCCCTCAACCCTCAAAAGTATGTGTGCACACACACACATCACAAAACACTTGTTTTTTTAATGAAGGCCATCTCAAAAGAAACTTGGAGGATTTCCTGGTGTTTACTGCTAACCATGCCTACAGCTGTACCATCCTGGCTCTGATCTCATCAGGTCTCAGAGAAAACCCTATGAATAGCTAAGGAACACCAACAATAGTCCCAGGCACAGCACAGTATCATGTAGTGTTTCTTCTCTTGTACACTGGGTCGCAATGACTTGTACCCAACTCCACAGTACCTAAGAATAATTGTTAATCTTAGAAGCACTGTTTCTAATTTATTTTCTCTTAATAGCAATAATCACTTGTCTTCTTTTTTTGTAGTTCCAGGGGTTTAAACCCAGGGCCTGGTGCATGCTTTTCAAGTGCTCTACTGCTGAGCTCCACCCTCAACCCCATTTTTATTTTTTATCTTGAAATAGGGTCTCAAGAAATTACACAGGCTGCCTCTGGCCTCGAACTTGTGATCCTCCTGCCTCTTCCTCCCAAGCCACTGAGCTTACAGGCGTGCAACGTGCCTGGCTAACAATAGCATTTTTAAAGAATTATCATTCTACAGCCAGACATCGTGGCTTATGCCTATAGTCCCAACCACTCTGGAAACTATAGCAGGAGGATCATAATTTCAAGCCTACCTTAGGCAATTTAGCAAGACCCTGTCTCTAAAAATAAAAAAGGTTTGGGTATATAGTTCAATGGGAGAGCACTTGCCTAGAATATGTAAAACCCTGGGTTCAACCCTCAGCACTGCAAAAATAATGAAGTTTCTTTAAACTAATGTGACTTTTTTTCACATTTTTCTATTATCCTAAGGCAGAATCAATCCATTTAAAATGAGTAGGAAGCTGGGCATGGTGGTGCACACCTGTAATCCTAGCACTCAGGAGGCTAAGGTAGGAAGATCGTGAGTTCAAGGCCAACCTGGACTACATAGCAAGATGCAGTATCAAAAAATATTATTATTATTATTATTATTATTATTATTATTATTATGAGGAGGAGGAGGAGGAGGAGGAGGAAGAGGAAGAGATATAGAATTAAATGAGCAAAGAAGACACAGGATAAATAGTAAAGGATTCTGTCACCAGAATCAGGGGAAAGCAGGGGACTGCAATTCTTACTCCATAACTTTTCTTTTCACTTGAAAACCTATAAGTAGGCATAATTATAAATAGAAACTGAATCAAACAGAGGAGTTTCACTACACTAAGCTGTTTTATCTCCCAAAAAAATGAAAATAAACTCTTCTTACTCACCACCTCCCAAAATGAAACTAAAGCAGCCCAAACTTTCACAATAAGGTTCATCTCAAAGTTTATGACCTAGTTTTGGTCACCACCAGGCCCAACCCTGCTTAGCTTCCGAGATCTGATGGGATCAGATGCCACAGGGCTATGGTTGCAGGCCATATACCATTTATAGATGTGGTCAAATAGCTTCATCAGGGTTCCACAAGGATTAAGTGGCAGAGCCACAATTCAACCCTAGGTGCACATGGTCCATACTCATAGGTGTGGTGACAGAGCACAGAGCCCTTCTGGAGACCAGAAAGCTTTCATTTCTGTGTCACCACAGAAATGTTGACATTTTAGTTCCTTGTTATGAAGTCATGTTCCTTATATCTTATCAAGAAAAAGTCAAAGTCAACAAGCACTTCCTGAGCATTATCACAGGCCTGATACTTCCACGTGTTATTTCAGGACATTGTGCTTTGCTCTCAAGGGATAACTGGGGTAATAAGACCCACACAGGCAAGACTAAGCTGTGTCTTGTTTCCAGTAAAAGCCAGGACTTTCTGTCCTCTGGGATGTTACAGATGGTGTTCTTACACTCTTGAATACCTACCCACAACATCCTGCAAGACTTGCTTCATACCAGGTGCCGTGGTATATACCTGTCATCCCAGGGACTCAGGAGGCTGAGTTCAAGGCCTGAGGCAGCCTGAGCAATTTAGCAAGACCCAGTCTCAAAATAAAAAATCAGAGCTGGGCACGGTGGCGCATGCCTGTAATCCCAGCGGCTCAGGAGGTGGAGGTTGGAGGATCACAAGTTCGAGACCAGAGGCAGTCTGCATAACTTAGTGAGACCCTGTCTCAAAAAGTGAAAAAAAAAATGGGCCGGGGGTACAGCTCAGTGGTCCAGCACTTGCAGAGCATGCAGGCGCAAGGCGCAGTACCACAAAAATAAATAAATAAATAAATAAAATAAAATAAATAAAAAATAAATAAGGGGCTAGAGGTACAGCTCAGTGGTGAAGCACTTGTCTAGTTGTCTAGCATGTGTGAAGCTCTAGGTTCAATGCCCTAGCACTGCTAAAAAAAAAGAAAAGAAAAGAAAAAATACTTGCTACACAGTCACCTCTATTATGAAAGCTTTCTGGTCTCCAGAAGGGCTCTGTGCTCTGTCACCACACCTATGAGCATGGACCATGTGCACCAAGGGTTGAATTATGGCTCTGCCACTTAATCCTTGTAGAACTCTGACGAAGCTATTTGACCACATCTATAAATGGTATATGGTCTGCAACCATAGCCCTGTGGCATCTGATCCCATCAGATCTCGGAAGCTAAGCAAGGTCGGGTCTGCTTAGTACTTGGATGGGAGACTGCCTGGGAACACCAGGTGCTGTAGGCTTGGGAGAAGGACTGGGCAACCCACTCCCAAAAATCAATCCACCATTGAAAACCCTACAAAAACAAAGAAACACTGACAATAGTGTTTTGCCTGTTGTACACTGGGTCACTATGAGTCAGATACTGACTTGACAGCACCTAACAACAACAACATAAATGGTAACACAGATAGTAATTACTTCCCAGGGAAACAAAAAAGAAGGCTCAGTAGTTGGAAAATACAGCTTGACAGAAATGATGCTGGAGATCACATGATGAAATTTTGTCAGACCAATGACATTTTCATTGCCAATACATTTTTTCACCAATATAAATGGCAACTATACACATGGAATTCACCAGATGGAACTTACGGGAACCAAACTGACATTTATAGAAAGAGACAATGGAAAAGTTCAATATTAAAAATCAAAACAAAATCAGGTGCTGATTGTGGGTCAGAAAATCAACTGCTCATATGCAGGTTCAACTGAAACAGAAGAAAATTAGAACAAGTACACAAAAGCCAAGGTATGACCTTCAGTATATCACACCTGGGTTCAGAGACCACCTGAAGAGCAGCTTTGATGTGTTAGACACTAATGACTAAGACCAGACAAGTCGTGGCATGACATCAAAGACATCATTCATGAGGAAAGCAAAAAGTTATTTAAAAGACAGGAAAAAAAGAAAAAACCAAATTACATGTCAAAAGAGACTCTGAAACTTGCCCTTGAATGATGAGCAATTCAAGTAAAAGGAAGACAAGATGAAGTTAAAGAACTAAGCAAAAGATTTCAAAGGGCAGCTCAAGAAGACAAAATCAAATATTATAATGACATGTGCAAAGAGCTGGAGACAGAATACTAAAAGAGAAGAACATGCTCTGTTTTTCTCAAGCTTAAGGAAATAAAGAAAAAATTTAAGCCTCAAGGGGCAATAGGGAAGGATTCTACATGAAAAAATTTAAATGATGCAGAAACATCAAATGGAGACAGAAGGAATACACAGTCATTATACCAAAAAGAATTGGTGGATGACCAACCATTTCAAGAAGTTGCATACGATCAGGAACCAAAGGTTCTGAAGGAAGATGTGGAAGTTGCCTTGAAGGAATTGGCAAAACAGAAGCCTCCAGGAATTGATGAAATACCAATGGAGATGTTTCAACAAACAGATACCACACTGGAGGTGCTCACTTGTTTATGACAAGAGATTTGGAAAACAGCTACTTGGCCAACTGACTGGAAGAGATCCATATTTGGGCCTATTCCCAAGAAAGAAGATCTAACCAAATGTGGAAATTATTGAATGATATCATTAATATCACATGCAAGTAAAAATTTGGTAAAGATCATTCAAAAGCTACTGGAGTAATATATACACAGGAAACTGCCAGAAAATCAAGCCAGATTCAGAAGAAGGTGTGGAACCAGGGACATCATTGCTGACGTCAGATGGACATTAATTGAAAGTAGAGAAAACCAGAAAGATGTCTATGTTTTATTGACTATGTAAAGGTATTTGGCTGTGTGGATCATAATAAATTATGGATAACATTGTGGAGAATGGGAATACCATAGCTTTTAGTTGTACTCATGAAGAACCTGTACACAGACCAGGAGGCTGTCATTCGAACAGAACAAGGAAACCATGCCTGGTTTAAAGTTGAGAAAGGTATACATCAGGGCTGCATCTTTTCACCGTATCTCTTCAATTTCTATGCTGAGCAAATAATCCAAGAAGCTGGACTTTATGAAGAAGAACACAGCATCAGGATTGGAGGAAGACTCATTAACAACCTGCATTATACAGATGACACAACTCTGCTTGCTGAAAGTGAAGAGGATTTAAAACATTTACTGAGGAAGATCAAAGAACACAGCCTTCAGTATGGATTGGGACTCAACATCAACAAAACAAAAATCCTTACAACTGAGTCAGTATGCAATTTCAGGATAAATGGAGAAAAGATTGAGGTTGTCCACGCTTTTGCTTTACATGGTTCTACAATCAACACCCGTGGAAGCAGCAGTCAAGAAATCAAAAGACACATTGCATTGAGAAAAGCTGTTGCAAAAGCCCTCTTTAAAGCACTGAAAAGTAAAGATGCCACATTGAGGACAAAAGTGCACCTGATTCATGCCATGTTATTTTCAGTCGCGTTATATGGTTGTGAAAGCTGGACATAGAATAAGGGAGACAGGAAGAGAGTTGATGCTTTTAAATTATGGTGCTGGGAAAGACTATTGAATATACCATAGATTGCCAGAAGAACCAACAGGTCTCCCCTAGAAGAAGTGCAACCAGAGTGCTCCTTAGAAGCAAGTATGGCTAGACTGTATCCAATGTATTTTGGACATGTAGTCAGGAAAGACCAATCCCTGGAGAAGGACATCATGTTTGGGAGAGTGGTGGGTCAATGATAAAAAATAAGACCCTCATCTAGATGGATTGACACAGTAACTGCAACAATGGCTTAAACATAAAAAAGATCATGTACCTGGCACAGTGTCAGGCAGTGTTTCATTCTATTGTACATAGTGTCATTATGAGTTGGACTCAACTTGATGGCACCTTATACAATAACAAGTTAATAAAGTGTTTATAAGAACTACGTAAGTATTACCAGTAACAACAGTTAGTAGTGATTATTTGGGGGTATCTAGGAGTTATGATTATTAGTGTGTTTTTTAAAAAAATTTTTTCAGCCAGGTATAGAGGCACACACCTTTAATCCAAGAAATTCTAGAGGCTGAGGCAAAAGGATGGCAAATTTGAGGCCAGAGGTAGTCTGTGTAAATTAGCAAGACCCTGTCTCCAAAAAAATAAAATAAAATAAAAATGGGCTAGGGATGAAGCCCAATGGTAAAGCACTTGCAAAGTAATGTGCAAGGCCCTGGGTTCAACCAAGTACTGTAGGAAAAAAATATATTAATTTTTCTATGAAGATTGTGAACTAATCAGAAATAAGTAAATTAATCAGCTATTTGAAAAATTTCACTAAGAAAAAAGTACGTACCTAAATAACAACAACAATCTGAGGTGGTTATAAGGATCCAATACCAGTGACAAATGTAACAGAGGTTAAAAGGATGGGAAAAAATCTACTCCAACTAAGATCATCACAGAAAATTGCATGGAGGCTATTATTGCCCCAAGTTATAAAGAGTAAGCACTCTAAATGATCAAAAACAAAAAACAAAAAAAGAACACCAACCTGGAGATGAATATGTTAAGGGCCTTGCTGATAGACAGAATAGGAATATAAAGAGTAAAATATATGCCGTTAGGCTTTTGTATCATTTATGTGAGGCTTCCAAAGAAAAGTTCAGAAACTCATGCTACTTTAAGGTTCTGTCAGAAAACATGCTGGTCCTGGATGAGGAATGACTCTGGGCATCTTTTTGTTGTTAGACGCCCTCGAGTCAGGTCCCCATGTAGACCAGAACAAAACTCCCTGACACTGTGCCATGCCCAGCACTATATCAGTTCTTCTCTGCTATTCATAGGGTTTTTTTTTTTTTCTCATTTTAGTCACTTATTGTGGGGTCTCTTGCCACATAACAGTGAAATGATGGCTAGAGAAATATGATGAAGTCTTGAGATGAGTTAAAAGCATAAAGTATACCACATTGGACAATGGAATAAGATTTGACAATAAAAATACTGGCAGTATTGATGAACCAAACACTAATCAGTGTCAAAGATCTGAGACTTTCTCAGGCCAGCTCCAGAAGAGCTGCTTTATGACCCAGTATTTACTAAGCAATAATTTAATTAGAAAACCCAAGAGATGCAACTTTTCCTCTCTGATTTTGGTTTTTTTCCCCTGAATGTTAGTGTTACCACTTAATGATAACCATCTTTGATTCCTTAGGCTGTGTGAGTGAAACGGAACTCCTTCCCTGGTGTTCAGCTTCAAGGGGAACTCTTGTGATAACTTGGAAGAGAATCAAGATGAAACAAAGTTTGGAAATCCACTAGCTCATAATCCAGAAACACAGAAGGCTGTGCTGAAGGCCGCCACTCTAGAGACTCTACTTTTACCTACCAGCAGACATCCTGCAAAAAAGAGAGAGAAGGCCAGGCATGCCTACAAAGCAATACCTTGTCTCAAAAGAAAGAAAAAATATAGGAAAAGGAAAAGAAACAGAAAAAAGAAACCCAGTACCAAAGCCTGGAACATCCCACTCCACCACAGCTCTCTGCATCAACAAATGACACAGGATCAGCAGAATCAAAAATCTAACAAATCAGCAAGGTAGACATTATCAGAGAAGAAAGCTTCAAAGTAGCTAATAGTTAAGTGGTTAATACTATACTTCAGCTTTGGGAGACGGATCCAGCAACCCACTCCCAAAAATCAATCTTCCATTGAAAACCCTATGAATAGCAGAGAAGCACTGACAATAGTGTTTTGCCTGTTGTACATAGGGCCGCTGTAAGTCAGATACCGACTCAATGGCACCTAACAACAACAACATACTTCAGCTTAAAGGTCACTTCCTACATTCTCATGTTATTAGTTAGCCACAACAATATTTAGTTTTACCAATAATTAGTGATTGTTTTAACTGGTAATATTTCTTCTTCCAAACTTCTCTTCCTTTACGTCTGTGTATTTATTGTGTAACCTAAAGTAGCCTTACTCTAAGTCATCCTCCTTAAATAATTCCTAAGGTTTTTAATGGCTGATTGTCTCAGGAGTGGGCTGCCAGGTCCTTCTCCCGTTTTTTGCAGTGCTGGGGATCGAACACTAGGCCTCAGAGATCACAGATATGCACTCTACCAACCGAGCTAAACCCCAGCATGACTCTGGGCATGACCTGCTAGCTCTGCTGAACCCTAGGAAGGCAGGACAGTAAATACTACTATGCTACCCAATTCCTTTCAGATTTCAGTCTGGGCCTGGCAGACTCAGCTTACTGTTCAGTCTCCTAATCTGAGTCCCGCTGACCCTTAGGCTCTTCTTCCCCTTCCGGAGAGGGCAGAGAGAGATGACAGTGAGAGAGGAGGACCTGACAGGCAGGCAAGGAGGAAGGAACACAGGTAGGGTGCAGGTACACACTTCCCTCCCAGGCCAGTTGGGGCCAGGAGTCAGCCACTGCTTTACTGCCACACTGCCTCTGTGCTGACATGCTCAGCAGACAGACAGGCAGACACATAGATTTTAAGCTATTATTTTGACAAAAAGAAATTGATGACCCCTGTAATACTTCAAATGCTAACAAGGGAGATCAAAAATTAAGATTTGATATTATGACCCCTGGCATTGAACATTCTACCTTTTTGTTTAACAAAATGGGGTCAGAGGGAATATTTCCCATTGAAAAGAAATGAAATCTTCAGTAAGTATTACCACTACTACCACTACTACTACTACTCTACTACTACTACTACTACTACTACTACTACTACTACCACTACCACTACCACCACTACTACTACTACTACTATTGCAGTACTTGGGGATTGAACCCAAGGCCTTGCACATATTTGCAAGTGTTCTACCACTGAGCTGCACCCTCAGCCCCTTTCTTATTTTCTATTTTGAGACAGAAACTCATTGTGCAGGCTACTTTTGGCCTCGAACTTGTGATCCGTCTGCCTCAGCCTCCCAAATCGCTGGGATTAGAGGCATAGGCCACCGCACACAGCTAAATTTTCTAAACCTCACCAGCAATAACTGGTCCTAACCCAGAAATCATGCTTTTTTAAACAGCCTTTGCACCAGGAGCTCCTCCAAAACAATTTACAAGAAAGTAGATAGAACTGGGCATTCCATCCCAGCAGGAGGGGAGCAGGAGGCAGGGATACAACGACACTTACTTATCCAGTTTCGGACATTGAGGAAACTTTGTTCATTCGTCAGATCAAAAAGGAGAAGAAATCCCATAGCATCTCTGAAGAACGCTGTCGTCAAGCTGCGAAACCTAGGGACATAAAAGCAAATTCGTCACCTAAAGTGCAGCCCCACTCCCGAAACAGAAAGCTGCCAGCCATGCCATCAGCGTCTTACAAAAGTTCACTAATCACAAATCCCATGAGGCGATTCCAAAAGTGTATAGGGCAGGTGTTCACCAGTGACCTAAGTTTATGTGTCAACGGACCATGTGATTTGAAGACTCGGCTTGCTGGACAGGATGAGAACTAGCTCACAATCTCCTAGGCTCAGCCAAGAACTTATTGTACAATTATGAGTTTGTTGGGCCAAAAGTCATGGCGCTTTTTGGGTATGTCTCCTTACTGTGAAAGCTTGACTTGACGTTACTATGTGCCCATGATCTTTTAATTTCAGTCTCTATAGAAATTTCTTATCCCTAACAACATTGTTTCTGGCTTTGAGGTAGGAATGGTACTGACTCAGACTCAACTCTTTCTTGGTCTCTGCCTTCCAAGGTTTATCCCTCTGTCTCCTCTTCCTCTTCCTTTCCTCCCTCCCTCTCTCCCCTCCCTCCCTCCTACCGGCTCCCCTCCCTCTCTCCTCCCTACTCTCTCCATTCCCTCCCTCTCTTCCTCTTCTCCCTCTTAAAGTCAGTATCTTCTCACTTTGCTTACATGCAAAGTCTATAACTAACAAGCAGGCTCTAAAGAAGAAAATATATTAATCCATCAGCTAATCAGCAATATTAGAATTCTTTTTTTCATGGTACTTAGGGGTTAAATCCAGGGCCTCACCTTGCATATACTTTAAAAGTGCTCTACCACTGGGCTGCATTCTCAGCCCATCCTCGTTTTTTTTTTTATTTTCAGACAGGACCTCACTAAGTTACACAGGCTGCCTCTGGCTTTGAACTTGGGATCTTCCTGCCTCAGCCTCCCAAGTCCCTGGGATTACAGATATGCAACATTACACCCAACAAAGACATTTTTTCTTTCAACTTTTTTTTTTTCTAGTGGTGCTGGGGATTGAAGCCAGGGACCTGTACATGTGAGGCAAGTGCTCTGCCAATGAGCCACAAACTCAGCCTCTACAAAAAGAATTCTTATGGTTTAGAGACACATACCAAAATCGTTACAAATGAAATTATATGAATTTAGAATTTGCTTCCAAATAATATGGGAGGAAAGAAGGGAGAAATATTAGGGAACATGCATGAAATAAGATTGGCCCTGACTCAACAGTTGTTGGAACTGAGTAACAGGCATGGGTCCACTGCACTATCCTCTCTACTTCTGCATACACTTGAAGTTTTCCATAGTAAAAGGCTAGCAAACAGATAATATCCTTCAAATACATGGTGAGAGAAACTAGAGGCTGTAGATTACTAAAAGCTTATATCAAGATGTCCTGTGACTTATTTTTGTCAAGTAATCTCTGACCGTATGGATTAATTCCAATTACATTTTCTACTAGGTTTCAGTAATCAGGTAAGAATAATGCATGGAATTTTGAAGCTTTCTGATAGTTGAGTAAATAGCAAAAGATAATGGAAAAAAGTGTACAAGTCTAAAACAAAGAAGAAAAGTATAAAATAAGGTCTAATTTGGAAAGGATTCATTTTTCCTTTGACCTTGTATGAAATAAAGCTACTATTATCATCTCAGACTGGTGAAGTTACTGCTAACTTGGCAGCATGTCTTATGCAGGTGTAGATCAACTAATTGGCTGACTTCTCCTGCTCAGGTCACTATGTGAAGTGTGAAGCTGTTCTCTTTCCTTCAGTGAGAAGCACATAATTGAAGACCGCATACCTCTCCTGCCCCGCTGTGTCCCATAACTGCAGATGGATTCTCTGGCCTCTGCCAATGGCTCCATCCGGCCCATTGGCTCTGTACACCTAAAACAGCAAAGTAAAAGAAAAATCAACAGAGAAATTCTGAGACTAGTGAGCTTCACCTTTCTATTCAGTATAAATCCCTAAAGCATCTAAACTTCTCCAAAGAATCCCATCTGGAATACAACAATATTTGTATTTTATGGCTAATCATTGCATTTAGATAACATAATGTTGTTGTTGTTGTTGTTGTTGTTGTTGTTGTTGTTGTTGGGTGCTGTTTTGTCCAACTCATAGTGACCCTCATAGGGCTTTCAATGGCTGACTGTTTCAAGGTTGCCTTGGACAGATTGCCACATCCTTCTCCCATTTTTGAGGTGCTGGGAATTGAACTTGGGACCTCAGAGACTACAGAGCAGTGCTCTACCAACTGAGCTAAATCCCAGTCCCTGGATAACATAATACTTTATATTAAAATGTATATACATTATGCCAGGGTCACTGGGATTACAGACATGTACCACCATGCCCAACTCTCTTATCATTACAGGCAAATGCCTATAATGCCAGCAACTCAGGAAGCTAAGGCAGGAGGATTGCATGTTAGAGGCCAGAGGCAGCCTGCACAAACTAGCAAGACCTTGTCTCACTGGTGAAGCACTTGCCTAGCATGCATAAGGGCTTTGGTTCAATCCCCCAGTACTGAAAACCCTATATAACCCTATGAATAGCAGAGAAGCACTGACAATAGTGCTGGGCATGGCACAGTGTCAGGGAATATTTCATCTGTCATACATAGGGTTGCTATGAGTCAGACCCAACTCAATGGCATCTAAAAACAACAACATATTAATATATTAGAAAATATATAAATAATACCATGATTTACGCTAAAAATAATTAGCTTGCCTTTCTTCAAAGTTCTCTCAGGTAACTAATTTCAAGAAATATGGCTTTTCTATGTTTCCCCATCCCATCCTTAAAAAGGGATCTTTTTTTACCCCCAGTACTAGAGGCTTGAACTCAAGGATTCATGCTTGCTAGGCAAGTGCTAGGAAACAGCTGCACCCAAATCCCCTTTTTTTATTATTATTATTTTTTTTTTTTGAAACAGGGTCTTGCTAAGTTGCACAGGCAAACTTTTGCCTGGAATTCATGATCCTCCTGCCTCAGCCTCCCAAGTCACTGGAATTACAGGCATGTACCACAGCACCCAAACTATATTTCTGGTTTCTTAAGGTGGAAGGTTGGGTTATTGATGCGAGATCTTCTTTATTAATATAGATGTTTTAAGCTATAAATTTCCATGTGGGTCCTACTTTAGCTTTGATATTTTTTCTGTTTATAATCAATATTTATAAACTATTTACAATGTACAGCACAGAATCATATATACTATGTATTCAAATAATATCGGTAAGGATGTCTATAGCCAAATAGAAAATAGCAAGTGTTGGTAAGAATAGGGAAAAGGCTCGTCTCTCTCTTGAGAAGCCCACATCCATGGTTCATATCTTGGACATGTCCTATGATTCTTTCTTAGGCATCTCTTTCCCTCTATATGCATTCGAGCTTCACTCTGAAGCATCCACTATTCCTTTATCTAATAAACTCAAAGCTGTGCTTCAAAAAAAAAAAAGAAAGAACATGGAAAAACTGGAACTCCCCATACATTGCTAGGGGGAATGTAAAATGGTACATCTTTGAAAAAATATGGACATTCCTCAAAAATTAAACATGGAGTTATCATATAGCCAAGATATTCTACTCCTAGGCAGAGCCAAGAGTTTAAAACATATACCCACACAAAAAATTGAATATTAATGTTAACAGAAGCATTATTTATGATGGCTAAAAAGACAATGCCTGTAGACATACCACTGTGGCGTCCAACCCCATCAGATCTTGGAAGCTAAGCAGGGTTACACCTGATTGGTACTTGAATGGGAGACTGCCTGGGAATACCAAGTACTGTAGGCTTGGGAGAAGGACCCGGCAATCCACTCCCAAAAACCAATCAGCCATTGAAAACCCTATGAATAGCAGAGTAGCACTGTGAATGGATAAATAAATGTGGTACATCAATATAATGGAATATTATTATTTGGCCATAAAAGAGTGAAGCCCTGATATATGCTACAACATGAATGAACCCTGACATTATGTTAAGTGTGAGAAGGTAGAAACAAAAGGCCATATATTATATGGCTCCATTTATATAATATATCCAGAATAGGCAAATCAAAAAAGAGTAGGCTCATAGTGGCTGGAGGGAGGAGAAATGAAGAATAACTGCTAACAGCTATGGGGTTTCTTTTCATGGTGGTAAAAATGTTCTAAAATTAAACAGTTGTAATGGCAAGACAACTCTGACTATGCTAAAAAAAAAATACCCACTGAATTGTATACTTTAAATGGATAAATTTTATTATGAATTATATATCAATAAATCTATTTTTAAACAAAAAAGCAAGGTTATGAGAATTAATAAGCAAAAATAACTACATACATAGAGTTGTTCCTCAGGCTGCGGTTTAGCTCAGTTGGTAGAGTGCTGCTCTGTGCTCTATTAGACCCTGGGTTTGATCCCCAGCACTGCAAAAATGGGAGAAGGACCTAGAAACCTACTCCCAAAGTAATCTGGAAAAAATCAGCCATTGAAACCAAACATAGGGTCACTATGAGTCAGACCAGGATATGAATCAGACCAGACTCAACATCACCTAACAGCAAGAACAGTTGTTCCTCAGTATCTATGGTGATTGGTTCCAGAAAGCCCAGGGATACCAAAATCTACAAATCCTCAAGTCCATTACATAAAATGGCATAGTGTTTGCATATAACCTACACACATCTTCCCATATACTTTGCATCATCTCTAGATTACTTATAATACCCAATATAATACAAATGCTATGAAAAATAGGTGTTACAATGTATTAGCTAGAAAATAATTATAAGAGAGTCAGGTGCAATGGCACATGCCTATAATCCCAGCAACTCAGCAGGTAGAGGCAAAATGATCACAATTTCAAGGCCAAAGGCAGCCTGTGTAACTTAGTGAGATCTTGTCTCAAAATTAAAAAAAAAAAAAAAAAAAAGTTAAAAAGGAGCTGGGAGTACACCCCAGTGGTAGAGGAATTGCAAAGTATGTGCAAGGCCCTAGGTTCAACACCCATGTACAATCAATCAGTCAATAAAGTAAAAAGGGGGATGAGGGTTCAACTCAGTGGTAGAGTGCTTGCAAAGTATACACAAGGTCCTAGGTTCAAACCCCAATACTGAAAGAGAAAGAGAGAGAGAGAAAGAGAGAGGGGGGGAGAATGATGAGAAAAAATCTGTACATGGGAGCTAGGGATAGTAGCTCCATGGTAGAAGCCTTGCCTAGCATGCACAAATTCCTTGGTTCAATCCTCAGCAGTGGCAACAAATAATAATAAAGTCTGTACATGGTCAGTACATGTACAACATCGCAGGCGTAACAACATAGAACAAGATCTATGACTATTTGAATCCATAGATATGGAACCCACAGACAGAAGGCCACTGTTAAAGATTCTACCAATCATATATCAATAAAAATTTCATTCGAACACCTTTCTTACTGTGCGAGTCTAAGACTCTCTGGTTGTCAGGTGTGGTGACACACACCTGTACTCCCAGCACTTGAGAGGCTGAGACAAGAGGATCTGGAGTTTAGGGCCACCCTGGGTACCATAGCCAGACTCTGTCTCAAAGAAACAAAACAAACAAATCACAGGACTGGTATTAGAAGAAAAGACCTAGAGTAGGCAAAAGGGAATGATTTCTTCTGTCCTGGAGGCCAGGGACTCTGTAACTCCCCCAGTAGCACATGCTCCATTGAAAGGCCTTTGTCATTAGCCTCCTTTACCAGTTGATCTGCTTCATAGTAACAATGGAGAAGGCCATCTTCCCTCCTCTTCACTGTGCAGAAGTGACCTCCTGCTGCCCGCCCTTTCCCTCATAGCTCTGCAGAACATCACATCCGCCACCAGCATTCCGCACTCCTATTCGAACCTCACCTTCCTGGCAGCAGCAGTGAGTTCTGCCATACAGTGTTCCATGTGGAACTGCTGAGACTCTAGTTGTGAGAAATGCAGTTAAAAGTGATACAACACCAAGAGTGGAAGATAGAGTCCTCAACAAGGAGGTGGAGGAGCAGGGGGACTGGTGGGCCAAAGGAGATTCAAGGGAAATTTTAACAGAACTGTTCACTTTGTCAGCTTGGTTTTACATGAAGTATCCTTCAGTACAGCCTTTTCAACCACATTGCCTGGATTGAACATGACACATTTTCATTTGTATCCTTTAATTTTAGATCCCAACCTTTGCCCTCTTTCTACCCACAAAGCAAACTAAACAGACAGGCAAATGTTGACTCAGAGATTATATTTTTATGCAGAAGGATCTAGAACTTACCACTCTCTTTTCCCTGAAATCAATGCCCACTGTCGTGATAAATTTGGAATTAAATTTACCATCTGTGTACTGATAAAGTACACTGGTTTTTCCTACTCCAGAGTCTCCCAAAGCTAGAAACTTGATGAGATAATCATAGTCTCCATCAGACATAATGAAGAACTCAGTGATTCACCTGAAAAATACAGATAAATGCATGGCATTAAAATCTGTTAGAAAATATTAGAATTACCCATTAATAAAGTGACAACATTGATCTCAATGAGTAATTCTGTGTAACAGCTGTATGTCTAGAGGTTTATTCAAGAGAAGGTTACATAGTATCACCTGAAGACCTAACAATTTGCTAGATGAGATGCTACTGAAATGGTAAATAACAGAGTTTTAATTTCACACACACACACGCGCGCGCGCACGCACACACACACACACACTACAGTGGGGCTGAGGTTTAAGCTCAGTTGGTAGAGTGCTACTCTATACTTTCTAAGGACCCAGATCTAATTCCTAGCACCACAAAAATGGAAGAAGAATGTGGCAGTCCACTCCTGAAACAATCCAGAAACAATCAGTCATCAAAAACCCAATGAGGGTTGCTATGAGTCAGACATGACTAGAGGGCACCTAACAAACCAAAAACATATATTATAGTACTATTAACACAAAAATTCTAAATTAGAGTGATAATTAAGAATAAGATAGTATTCACAACTATCTGAAGACCACATAGAACAAAAACTGATAAAAGAAAGGAGGAAGGAAAATGTTAGGAGGTATAAATTCTTAGAGTACAAGTGGTTACAATTCTCCCTCTTTTTTCAAATCTCTAAGTGCTAGATCCATGGCTCTTCTTTCTTCTTACTTGGACATCTAACCAATTTCATTTATCTTATTCATTTTCAGGGCTGGGATTTAGCTCAGTTGGTAGAGCACTGTGCTACAGTCTCTGAGGTCCTGAGTTCGGTTCCCAGCACCACAAAAATGGGAGAAGGACCTGGCAATCCACTCCCAAGGCAATCCC
>VMDO01018821.1:0-41246 GCA_007922755.1 Pedetes capensis
TCGGAAGCTAAGCAGGGTCGGGCCTGGTTAGTACCTGGATGGGAGACCACCTGGGAACACCAGAAGCTGTAGGCTTGGGAGAAGGACCTGGCAACCCCCTCCCAAAAATCAATCTGCCACTGAAAACCCTATGAACAGCAGAGAAGCACTGACAATAGTGTTTCCCCTGTTGTACAGAGGGTCGCTATGAGTCGGATACTGACTTGGCGGCACCTAACAACAACAACAACAACCATATATATATATATATATATATATATATATATATATATGCATATATATACTCATATGTATATATGAATAAATTGTTATTTCAACTAAGATTCTCTAGTATACATGATAGCTACTGTAGGAGTTATTGGGTATATCTTTTGTTATTAGAAATACAAGAACAAACTATTTCTAGCCCTCTTATTCAGTCCCATTGAATGAGTACAGCTTACATTTTCCTCTGTACATTTTACCTTTTTCCTTTACCTGCCTCTTCCTATCTCTATAAATACACACAAGACCTTCTCCACTTTCCAACTGGTACATTGAATTAAAATAATTTAAAAATATACCTTTAGTTGCCATCACATTCTTGTTCTGTTCACAAGTCTCTAAAACAGTGATTCTAGACTGTAACAGACTTCACACCTTCCTTTTATTATGAGTATTTTAACAGTCAAATTTCTGTCCTAAAATGAAATGTGAAATGCATACATAATGGCCTGCATATCATATATTTTTTAAAAATCAACAGAAAGCCCTAAATGTAATATAAATAAAGATGTAATTAAATAATATGCATTGTAGTTTGAAAATGTGTGAGCATGACTACACAGAGAAAACAGAAGAAAATAATAAGATGCTAGCACTTATATGTAGAATATTTACTCATGCAATAACTATCAATACATACTGATACAGACGTATTGCACTGCAGTTCCAAATACTAATAGTGCTATTGATGTTATGATTTTTTGGGGGGGGAAATGGGTAATACCTCTTGGTAAACAAAGTAAAATATATTGATTTACATGAAGATTGCTTTCCTGTGAAACACAGCGTACATATTAAAACTGTGCAAAAGTACTGGGTACTATGGTGCACACCTGTAATTCCAGCACCTTGGGGGACTGAGGCAGGAAGATCACAAGTTCAAGGTCAGAGGCAGGTTGTGCAACTTAGCAGACCTTGTCTCAAAATAAAAAATTAAAATTGTTTGAAGGTGCAGGTCAGTGGTAGAGCACAAGCTTAAAGTCTGCAACACCCAGGTTTCAACCCTCCAGTAACTCCAAGAGAAAAAAAGGATTTACATATTTTATATAAAGGGAATGGTATATTAGACAAGGAAAACTAAAAGTTGATATTTTAATTATATGAATATCCAATGCATATTTCAGAAGCTGTCATGATGTAAAGAAAAAAAAATTCTAGTAATGTCTTGAATTTTCAAATGTTTAGCTTCCTTAACTCATCTCTCTACTAAATATCAGAAGTACATTAAAACCATTGTGAAACCACTCATATAAATATACACCTCCAAAGTATCATATGTTGTTGTTATGTGCTCTTGTGTCCTACTCATAGTGACCCTATGTACAACAGAATAAAACACTCCAGACACTGTGCCACACCTGGCACTACATCAGCATTTCTCTACTATTCATAGGGTTTTCAATGGCTGATTGTTTCAGGATTGCCTCAGGAGTGGGCTGCAATATCTTTCTTTCACTTTTGTGGTGCTGGGGATCAAACCTATTGTCTCAGCAATCTCAAAACAGCACTCTACCAATTGAACTATACCCCACGCCCAAAGTATCATATTTTGTTGTTGTTCTTAGGTTTTGCCAAATCAGGTCTGACTCATAATGACCCTATGTATAACAGAACAAAACACTCTCTGATTCTGTGCTACACACGTGAACTTATTTATGTTTAAGCCCGCTATTGCAGATTCTATGTCAATGCCTCTAGTTGAGGATTTCCTTTTTTTGTTGACCTGCCACTCTTCCAAACTAAAGTCCTTCTCCATGGTTTGGTCCCTCCTGACAACATGTCCAAAATCTGTAAGTTGCAGTGTAGCCATCCTTGCTTCCAAGGAGCACTCTGGTTGCACTTTTTCTAGGACAGATCTATTGGTTCTTTTTGCAGTCCATGGTATATTCAATATTGGTCTCCAGCATGATAATTCAAAAGCCTCAATTCTTTTCTTGTCTCCATCATTCAGTGTGTAGCTTTCACAACCATATGATGCAACTAAAAATACCACGGCATGGCATGAATCAGGTGCACCATCATCTTCAATGTGACATATTTGCTTTACAACACTTTGGCAACAACTTTTCTCAATCCAATGCATCTTTTCACTTCTTCACTGCTGCTTCTATGGCTGTTGATTATAGAACAAAGTAAAGCAAAGTCTTAGACAACCTTAATCTTTTCTCTACTTATGATGAAGTTGCTTACTGACTCACTTATAAGGATTTTTGTTTTGTTGATCTTGAGTTGCAATCCATACTGAAGGTTGTGTTCTCTGATCTTCACTAGTAAAGGTTTCAAATCCTCTTCACTTTCAGCAAGCAGAGTTGTGTCATCTGCATAATGAATCTACCTCCAATCATTATGCCACATTCCTCTTTATAAAGTCCAGTGTCTCAGGTGATTTGCTAAGCATAGTGATTGAAGAGGGATGGTGAAAGGGTAAAGCCCTGACATACACCTTTCTTGAATTTAAACAGATTCCTCAGGAGTACAATTAAGTGCTCTGGTATCCTCCCATTCTTCACAGTGTTATCCATAATTAGTTATGATCCACAGAGTCAAATGCCTGTATATAGTCAATAAAACATAGATAGGCATCCTTTTGGTATTCTCTGCTTTCAGTCAATATCCATCTGGTATTAGCAATGATGTCCCTCATTCATGCCCACTTCTGAATTCATCTATACTCTTCAGCATGTCCTTATCTATATACTGCTGCATCTGGTTTTGAATTATCACTAGCAAAATTTTGCTTGTATATGATATAATGATATCGTTCAACAGTTTCCACTTTCAGTTGGATCTCCTTTCTTCAGGATGGGTACAAATAAGGATTTGGCAAGCAAATATCCACAGGAGAACTGATCTGGAGATGTGGCAAGGAGCAAGGACTGAGCCAGCTGATAGACAACATCTAAAGGGCAGATAGGACTCACAAGGAGCCAGGTGATTGACATGTAGACTGAACCAATCAACATGAGTTGATAATCTTTTTACATTATATTTTTAAACTTTCTTTTGTATATTTGTACATTTCTTATTTTCAATTTATTGGTTGTTATTGTTTTGTTGCTATGTTGCATTGGGTTTTGTTGCTGTGATTCTCTTTTTTGCTTTCCTCTATATCACTTTCTTTTGATTTTGATACCTTTTGTTATTTCTCTCATTTATCATTATTTTTAAGCATTATTCTTTCCAGGTTATCTAGTCAAACCCACAAAAGGACATGTCCCATCTTTGTGTTTGCTATACCCACTGGAATGTTGGCATAACTATCATATTACATATTAGGAAGAAGTACATTTTACATTTAAGGAAAAAGTAGGTTGGTAATTTGGTCAATTCTTTTCTCACCCATACTTCTACACTCCATCTTCTCCTTGATCTTTTTCCTTACCCATATAATCCTATTGTTGCTTAAACTCTCTACCTACCTGTCTAGAAGACCTTTATCATTCTGTCACCCATACATATTATACTCAATATTTACCCCCAAAACCTATCTGGTGCTATCCCTAACAACCCATTCCCACAGGTATCTTTTTAAATAACACCAGGCCTCAAACAAGATTAATCATAATTATAAAGGTGAGATTGGACAAAGGTATGACATTATTAGTACTCTTTCTATGTTCTGAGTCATACCAGAGACCAAAAGCTTAAAAGAAGGCATTACACCAATTATAATCCCAAATATACAAGGCAGTAATAACCAGATTAAGGAATGCCCAAAACTCAGCCCAAAACCATATGGAATACGAAAAAGTAAGATGAATATGATGCTCCTAATGACCACAATCCTTCAATAAATGAAATTAAGGAAACCCAAATGCTAGATATTTGAGGAAAAGAAATTAGAAGTCTACTTATAAGTATGTTAACAGACCTCAAAGATAACACAACCAGATAGGTGAAAGCAATTGAAATAGTGGGGAAAAAAAGTACCTAACTTAGAAGAAAAAATTCAGCAAAGAAATCAAGACCCTGAAAAAGAACCAAGCAGAAATTCAGGAACTGCAAAATACAGTCAATCAAATAAAAGTAACAGTAGTATCTAATGTAATTAGATGGGTGAAGCAGAAAACAGAATATCAGATAATGATGAAAAAGTTGCAGAGCTTATTTATTCAGACACCATGAAGGACAAAGAGACTGAGCAACATGAAAATAATTTCAAGAAGTCTTTTACAGAATGAGGAGGCATTACCCACAAATATAGGGGGTACAAGAATAAGATGAAGCTAAAACTAAAGACATAGAAATATTATTTAGTGATTGAATTAATTCATTCAGTTGAATCACTGAATTGAATGACATAACAATAGAATAACCACAAATAGTTTCTTTAGTGTAGATCACATATGCAAAATCAAGTGTCTTTAATACTGGGGTAGGGGTAATATTTTAAATAACCATTGTTTCGAGCATTAGACAGGTCAGTGGCTAAATAACAAGCAACAACAATTAAAAACTCAAAAGATGCTAGAAATATGAAGACTATATTTCTCCTGAAATGTGTTTTAATTTTATAAAATACATATATGATTTGGAATTTTGCATTTGAAATTCAGAAGAGAAAAATATATAGTTCATTTATTTTTTATAATTCATTTTAATTTGAACTAGAGACTTAACAACATTTTTATATAAAGGTGTCACTGTTATTTCCCAATTATTTGCAATGCAAGGTGGAAGAATACACCCTTGAATTTTTTATGTAGAATAGGAGTTTCACAATGAAAAATAGCTGTTCACAATTATATGCATTATCCAAACATATATGTGTGTGTTGGTATCTTTCAGCTAACTACTCCACAGATATTTATAAAAATCTATTTGTTTAATGTTCCATATTTTGTTTTCAGATTCCATTATATTGCATATTAATAAATTCAATTCTACTTTATTTTACTATTAACTATCAATATTGATTATTAAATATACTTTCATTTTTGAAAAATCAAAAATCAAAACAAAACCTTTCATTGGATTTTATACTTGAAGTTCACCATCCTAGAATGTAGTTTGGCCCTTCCTTGTTTTTCTTAGGATATGATTTCAGCAAAACAAAATAATCTGTACTAATTTTGGCCAATTAGAGAAGGATGTGGCAATCCACTCCTGAAACAATCATAAAGCAATCAGCCATTGAAAACCCTGTGAAAGTCACTTTAGGTCAGGCCTTTCATCTATGGCACCTAGCAATAGCAGTAATTTTGACCAAATGAAAAATTTAAAGACACAACTTAAACAGGAGTTGTTAACTTAAATCATAAGGCTAAAAAACTTATTGAGCAATCTATCTGAGAGTTATTAATAATTAGATTTGTTGTATTAACCACAATGTTTGAGCCAATGTATGATGAAAAGGTTATTTTCTTTGGAAATACATAAGGAAGTTAACATATTTGATTGGTCTTGAACATGGTTCAAGACCAAGTTACCTAAACTCCACTTAGCTCTATAAACTCTTCTTTCATGTACTGATTAATTGAAGATGATTTTTTGAGGGTTTAATTTATACTCATTTTCAAGTATTAATATAGCTCATTGTAATTTTTATCTTAAAGGGATATCTGAAATTAATGAATTGAGTATCATGGTCTTCAAAAACATTGTTAACTTAGTTTTCATTTTCATATCAAATTTGTTGTAATGGACTATGAGATGTTTATTGGTATTCTTGTTTACTCAATTTCAACAACTAATGAGTGAGCATTTCTCGATAGATAAAATCCACATAATTGCTTGATATTGTGCTTCTCAAAAGCTGCATGCTTAAGGTACTCGCTAATTTTCCTTAGCCTATAGTCGTAGCACTGTAGCATCTAATCCCATCAGATCTTGGAAGCTAAGCAGGGTAAGACCAGTTTAGTACTTGGATGAGAAGCTGCCTGGGAACACCAGATGCTATAGAGTTGGTAGATGAACCTGTAAACCCACTCCCAAAAATCAACCATCCCTTGAAAACCCTATGAATAGCAGAGAACTGACAATAGTGTTTGGCCTGTTATATGTAGGGTCACTATGAGTTGGACATGGATTTAATGGCACCTAACAACAACAGCAATTTTCAATATAACAGGAGAAATATAAATAATTTGTTGGCATTTTTTGTGTTAACATTTTTTAATATTGAGAGAGTGTCTTACTATGTATCTCAACCTAGCCTCAAACTCAACAATCCTTTGGATCAGCCTCCTCAGTGCTGGTATTACAGGTGAGCACACTATCCCTAGCTTAATATCTAATTTTTAATTAGCTTCAGCCAAATTATCTTACTTATTACCACATGTGTTAAGCCCTAGATCTATGGTTAATAGGATAAGCTACCGTGTTTTGAGATAGACGTATATCTGCAAATACTTGCTAGACTATTTTATAATATATTCAATAGGACCTCAATTATAAACATAAAATCTATAAAAGATTTTGATGCTATTTCTATATAATAAATAACCAAATTTGTAAACAGTATTTGGTTTACAAAAGAAGCTTTCAAAAATCAACAAAATATAAAATAAACCCTGATGAAACGGAATTACCAATTCATTAAAATTTTCATTAGTTCCCTTTTATGTTGGCTGCCACTATTGAGTGTGTGTGTGTATGTGTGTGTGTGTGTGTGTTGGTGGAGATTGAGCACACAAGCTTGCATATGTTAAGAAATTGCTCTACCACTAATCCACAAATCCAGCCCACCATTCTCAATTATGTGGCATTTTTTTCTTTCTTTGTGCTATTTTAACAAAGTTTATAATATTATTTTACACACAAAAATGTGCTCCATCATATTTTCCTTGGAGATAGCAGCTCTTTCAATTTATCTTTAATCTTCTCAGTTATGATAGAGATAGGTCATAATATGTCACTTTTCTTATAATTCTGTTAACAGAAGAATAGCACAAGCAATGATGATACACTGCACCTAACATTTAGTGTGAACTGGAGAAAATGTCAGTTCAGTAGCAAAGCCTACCATTAAGCTCCCCATGAGTGTTGCCAAGTATGAATATTACCCTAGTATTGTCACACTTCCTAATTTTCCACAATAACCCAAAATTTAGGATTTTGATATGTACGTTTTCAATTGTTAGATACTATAATAATTCAATTAAAAATTCAAACCAAGTAACTCTAGGATAACTAATGCATCTTCTTTGACTATATAGCCCTCAAGGCAGCACTTGGACCTCTGGCACAGATGCACTGAGATTTATCTGAATTATGATAATGGGGCTTTTTAATGGTGCTTGTGAAGACATAAATTTCTTCATCTACTGTTTCCTTCCTGAGTAGATATTTCTTTTGTAAGTTTCATATTGTTGTTATAAGGGTGCCTTCCAACTGGGTGCAAGGCATAGTGGTGATATGTATAACAGAATGAAAAACACCCAGATTCTGTGCCAGGCATATGATCCATTTGACATTTAACCCCATTGTTGCAGTCACTGTGTCAATCCATCTAGATCCAGGTTTTCCTTTTTTTTTTTTTCATTGACCCATCACTCTCAAAACCATGATGTTCTCCAGGCATTGGTTCCTCCTGACAACATGTCCAAAATATGTAAGATGAAATCTAATTATCCTTGTTTCCAAGGAGCACTCTGTTTACAATTCATCTAGGATGGATCTGTTGGTTTTTTTGGCAGTATATGGTATATTCAATATTCATGCCTAGCACCTTAATTCAGAAGGTCAGTATTCCTGGCTCACTTATTCAATGTCTGCCTTTCACAAGTATATGATGCAACTGAAAATAACATGGCATGAGTAACACACCCCTTCTTCTTCAGTGTGGCATCTTTATTTTTCAACACTGTAAAGAGTTCTTTTGCAGTAGCTTTCCCTAATGCAATGTTTCTTTTGATTTCTTGACTGCTGTTTCCATGTGTCTAATTACGTAAGATCTCAGAAACTAAGCATGACTGGTCCTGCTGATGTCAGATGGGTATTAGCCAAAAGCAGAGAATATCATAAGGGTGTCTATCTGTTTTCTTCACTATACAAAGACATTTGACTGTGGATCATAACAAATTATGGATAACACTGTGAAGAATTGGAATACCAGAGCACCTAATTGTACTCATGAGGAATCTGTATTTGGAAGAGGAGGCAGTGCTTCAAACAGAACAAGTAAACACTGCTTGGTTTAAAGTCAAGAAAGGTGTGTGTCAGGGCTGTATCCTTTCAGCACATCATTTCAATTTATATGCTGAGTAAATAATCCAAGAAGCTGAATTTTGTGAGGAAGAATGTGGCAATGGAATTGGAGGAAGACTCATTAACAACTTGTGTTATGCAGAAGACACAACTCTCCTTACTAAAAGTGAAGAGGATTTAAAACATTTACTGATGAAGATCAAAGAACATTGCCTTCAGTATGGATTGCAACTCAATATCTACAAAACAAAACTCCTTACAACTGGGTCAGTATGCAACTTCACAATAAATAGAAAAAAGACTGAAGTTGTCCATGATTTTGCTTTACTTGCTTCTACAATCAACATCCATGGAAGCAGCAGTCAAGAAATCAAAAGGCATATTGCATCAGGAAAAGCTGTGGGAAATGATCTCTTTAAAGTATTGAAATGTAAAGGTATCACATTGAAGACAAAACTGTGTCTTACTCATGCCATGGTATTTTCAGTCACATAATATGGTTGTGAACAAGGGAGGTAGGAGGAAAATTTATGCTTTTGAATTATGGTGCTGGAGGTGAATATTGAATATACCATGGACTGGCAAAAGAATCAACAGATCTGTCTTAACAGAAGTGCCACCAGAGAGCTCCTTGGAAACAAGGATGGATAGACTGCATCTTCCTTATTTTGGAGATGTAGTCAGAAAGAACCAGTGCCTGGAGAAGACATCATATTTGGGAGAGTGGTAGGTAAAAGACAAAAAGGAAGGCCCTCACCTAGATGGATTGACACAGTGTCTGCAACAATGGGCTTAAACATAAATAAGATTGTGTACCTGGCACAGAATTGATGTGTTTCATACTGTTGTACATAGGGTCACTATGAGTCAGACCTGACTTGATGGTACCCAACAACAACAACAATAGTTTCCATGAGTGTTTATGTGGAATCTACTAAAAAAAATTGGACAACATCAATCTTCTCTCCATTTTTTATGAAGTTGCTTACTAACCTAGTTGTAAGGATTTATGTTTTGTTGATATTGAGTCACAATCCATATGGAAGCCTGTGTTCTTTGTTATCCATCAGTAAATGTTTCAAATCCTCTTAAATTTCAGCAGGCAAATTTTTGTCATCAACATAACACAAGTTGTTTATGAATATTCCTCCATTCCTGATGCAATGTTCTTGATAAAGCCCAGCTTCAGGGATTATTTAATCAGAATAGAGATTGAAGAGGAATTATGAAATATAGTCCTGACACTCACCTTTCTTGACTTTAAACCAAGCAGTGTTTCTTTGTTTTATTTGAATGACTGACTCCTGGTCCATGTACAGATTCTCCATGAGTAAATTAAGTGCTCTAGTATTCCAATTCTTCACAATGTTATTCAAAATCTGTTATGGTCCACAGAGTCAAATGCCTTTGCATAGTCAATAAAACATAGATAGACATCTTCCTGGTATTCTCTGCTTTTGGCCAATATCCACCTGACATCAGCAATGATAACACTGTTTCCATGCCCTCTTCTGAATCCAGCTTGATATCCCAACAGTACCCTGTCTATATAATGCTGCAGTCTCTATTGAATGATCCTTAACAAAATTTTGCTTGAATGTGATAGTAATGATATAGTTCAATAGATTCCACATTGAGTTGGATTGCCTTTCTTGAGAATAGGCACAAATATGGATTTTTTCCAGTCAGTTGGCCAGGTAGTTGTTTTTCAAATCTCTTGGCATAAACAATGAACACCTCCAGGGCTACATCTGTTTGTTGAATATCTCTATTGGTATTTCATCAATTCCTGGAGCCTTGTGTTTCTCCAACTGCTTCAAGGCATCTCCCTGTTCATCCTTCAATACCATTGGTTTCTGATTATATGCAGTCTCTAGAAATGGTGGATCATCCACTGATTCATTTTGGTATAATGACTCTGTGTATTCTTTCTATCTTCTTTTGATATTTCCAGTGTTATTTAGTGTTTTCCCTATAGGAACCTTCACTATTGCCACTAGAAGGTTTAATTTCTTCTTCAAGTCTTTAATCTTAAGAAAAACAGAGCATGTTCTTCCCTTTTGGTTTTCTATCTCCAGATCTTTGTGCATGTCATTATAATATTTGATTTTGTCTTCATGAGCTGCTTTTTGAAATCTTCATCACATCTTCCATCACAGTAACACACAAGCCCCCACAGTATGACCAGTATGACAAACTGACAGAAAAATGTTGGTAAGTTTCATAAATTATATAAAACCAAATATATATCTCAATGTGTATGTAGACACTTGAAAAAATGTAATGTGACTTTTCCACTAAAATATACTCTAGATTGAGGAATTAAAATCATTTTCAAGCATACAGGACATTTTTATTTGTCTCAATCAGGCCCTTATGAATGATATACAATAATGGGAGAATCATTCTATTCTTCATTTACAAGTGAATTAGCATAACAAAACACCTTAATGTGAACATTCACAAAGCTCTGATTAATATATTAATTCTTATTTTTACAGAGGGACTTATTTTTACAAATAATTTCTGTAGGAAAACTCTCATTTTTTCTGTTGAAATATTAACTCTTCACATACTGGAATTTCAATTTAAATTTCAATTTGTGAAAAAGAGTTGAGCATTGGCTAAGAAGAGTGCCAGTGTGAAGAGAAACACAAAGTGTCCTTACAGGGCTTATAAGAGATGTTTCTCATGGTCATTGTTTCAGTAAGGTGCTTATATGGCATATGCCTTTTTGTTCAATAACCAACCATGAATCACCTCCTTCTAACTCACCTCTTTGCTGGGTCAGTTCTGAAGGTAGCTTTAATAATTCCTAAAGTATTCATCCAAGGCACTTAAAGAATTCAGTAACACTTCCTTAGTTGTGTGGGTACACGATGTATACTCAAATGCCTAAGTTTAGGTTGACTAATATATGGCTTAGGATTCAGGTTTGTTTTTTGAAATTTTCCTTGGACAATCAAAAATTCTGGAATAGAGTCCAAAGACCTACCCACTGTTCATGCATTACCTCCATTTTTTCCATAACAAGTAATTGGACTCATTTAAGCTGCATTTCTCTACTATATGTCATCTTTACATATATGAATTTGAAATTAGAATATTGTTGTGAGGTGCTATTGTGTCAAGTCCAACTCATTTCAATAATATGTATAACAGATGAAACACTACCTGACAGTGTGCTATCCCCTGCATTATTTTCAGTGATTCTCTGTCATTCATAGGATTCTCAATGGCAGATTGCTTTGGGAGTGGGCTGCCAGGTCCTTCTCCCAACCCTGTAGCACCGAGTATTCCCAGGCAGTCTTCTATCCAAGTACTAACCAGGCCTTACCCTGTTTAGCTTCCAAGATCTGATGAGATTGACAGTAGGGGGCAAAATTGTTGTTGTTGTTGTTAGGTGCCATTGAGTCTGTATCCGACTCATAGAGACCCTAAGTACAACAGCGAAACACTATTGTCATTGCTTCTCTGCTGTTCATAGGGTTTTCAATGGCGGATTGATTTTTGGGAGTGGGTTGCCAGATCCATCTCCCAAACCTACCATATCTGGTGTTCCCAGGTAGTCTCCCACCCAAGTACTAACCAGGCCCAAACCTGCTTAATTTCTGAAATCTGATGGGATCAGATGCCACAGGGCTATTGCTGCAGGACAGGGGGCAAATTAGGAAAGCAAAAATTGTCAATTTTTATATTGCTATTGTTAGATTCCATTGGATATGGTCTAATTCATAGGGACCCTATGTACAACGGAATGAAATACTATCCAACACTGTGCCATGACTAGCACTATTGTTAGTTCTTCTCTGCTATTCATAGGGTTTTCACTGACTGATATTTCCAGCAGTGGGCTGATGGGTTCTTCTCTCATTCCCAGATTGTCTCCCATCCAAAGACTGTCCAGGCTCCATGCTGTTTAGCTTCTGAGATCTGACAAGATCGGATGCCTGGGTGCCAGGAGTATAGATGTCAATTTTTATAGTTTAGTTAAATCTGAGATCCTATCCAACTGACTTGCCAGGAAATGTACTGTGTATTGTTATAGTCAATATCTTCCTTTCCCTGAAGTCATAAAATCATTGAGGAAACTTTCTGAGTTATAGAAGAACTAGTGAAAAGCCTCTGATGATTGGATCTTCCATGAAACTTCTTTTCTAAGCTCATATTGTCCCTTAAAATGGGTCAGCAAAAATCATCCCATCATGGATGATGGGACTTTTTTGTTTTTACTGGGAATGCTTATGCCTTTGGTCTTGCAGCCAAACTTTTGGCAGACCTTGCAGTCACAAGAGAATTTACCCATTGGTAAATCCTTCCAACCCCTTATGTCCTTCCATTCCCATTTACTGCACCTAAAACCTATTCCTTAAAAGACACATATGAATATTTCATTTGCTCACATATTCAGAATAAAGGGAGAAAGTTACAAGGATTTGAACTCTGAATCTAAAACTGGCAGAATCTGATTAATTCTTGCTTAGACCATTGATTTTATATGTTTGGATAAAACACTTACTCCCATGGAAGTCAATCTATAAATTGTGAGCAAGCAAGTGTTTTGTGACTCTACATGCCATAATATTTTGCCTTCAGTCAAAAGTATGATATAACCGATGTGTAGTATTATTTTTCAAATGTTTATAAATTCTTTTGTGATTTGGAAAATTCAAATTTATTTAAAAGCATTAGTGAATGCATAATAGCTTTCCTCATTATGCACTTTTTTAAATCAATAGATGATGAAAGTCAAATTATTATGTTAGGAGCTAAATTTGTCTGGAAATTTTTTGACATTTAAAATTGGGGTTCAAGTAGGTCAGGAAGGCCAATTGAACAACTAGCTCAAAAAAAAGCCAGGAAAATCACAAAATTAAAACACAAATTTTGAAGATATCAAAAAAGTGTGAAAGCAATGATTATTAGGTAAATTATAATTACTGAGAAGAGAGATTTATTCCAAGTGAGAAGGTGATCAAAGGTAGTTTTAGCTCTGCAGTTTGCCGATTCTGATCTTAGACTAAGAATCAGCCAAAATCACAATAGGACTCTACTAGGGGGAAAACAGAAACCAAAAGGTTTTTTTTTTTTTTTTTTTTTTCCTTACACAAGACTGGAGTGATGAATCTTACTCCTGAGAAAACCTAAATACAGACATTTGCTAAGTTCTGGTGCAATGTAATAGACTGCTGAGCTCAATTTAATTCTTTTTAAAGTCATTGTGAATCTTCCTCAATATTGTAACAACAATCAGGGAACAAAAGCACACTAAAAAGAATACATACTTCAATAAGCACCTACAAAACAATTCTCAAATTTTGAGGTTGCCTCCCAGGATAAAAGGCTAGAAAGCAAAGCTGAAAAACCTTTGAGGTTGTACATAATGTCTGCTGACATCATTTTAATTTCAGAAAACAAATACTCTGGAAGGACCTTGCCTTAAAACCAGTCAGATAGAGATTGAAAGAATTTTTACTAAATCTATCATCTAGTCCCACCCAGCAAAATCCTTTATTCCACTAAAGTCTCATCCATCCTATCTGCCTAATCACAAAAGGAATATATTTGTTTGGGTAGAAGACAATACCATCTAATTTCTGTAAGATTGTACTAAGCACAAAGTTTACATAATATAAAAAGTAAATACAATTCCTAACAGGAAACAAAGACAATAGAAGCAGACCACACATGATCTAATGAAAAATAGAGCCACATTTTTCTTAACAGGGATGTGTACCAAGGTGTGCACTGTTAGTAATATTTTCATTGTGTGAACATTAACCGTGTACTTGAACAAACTAAGGTTGCTATGACATCACTGAATGATTGAATCTTATGAGAAGACTGTAATATACATGCTCTATTCACTACAGCATTGTTATGCAGCCTAACTTGTAGTTAACAAAGACTTAAACAGGTATAATTGATGTGTTACCAAAACTTGAGGAAAAGATGAATAATCTGGGAGGAGAGATTGATAAATTCACTACTGAAGGCATTAACCCCTGCTTCACAAGTTAAAGGAAGAGTGAGAGTTGTAAGTGGCTGTTACAGTTTGAATATGTAATGTCTTCACTGGCTCATGTATTGGTGACTTGATTGCCAATAAAAGCTAACTCTGGTATTTAGAAGGGACTGGGTCTTGAGGGCTCTAATCTGATCAAAGGATTTGTCCCTCAGTGCATTCATAATATGATAGAATTACTGGGAGATGGTGAAAAGTAGGAGGTAGGGCATAAGTGGAGGAAATATGTCATTGGGGACATGCCTGGAAGCATGCATCTTTTTGCTGCTCCCCTTCCTCTTTTTCTGCTTCCTTTCTTCATTAAGCTAAGTAGCCTCAGCCATAAGCTCCGACCACTATGATATACAGCCTCAGTACAGGGGCCAAAACACATGAGCAAGTGACCATAGATTGAACCCTCTTAAACAGTGAGCTAAAACAAAACCGTCCCATACTTCAGTTGTTTATGTCAGGTACGTTTTCACTGCAACAAACATCTAATACAAGGGGAGAGATGAGGAATGAAGGGGACTATGTGCTTCATCTTGCTGGGATGTCTGCTCTTATGTAAGCAAGAGCCTGAATTTCCATCCCCATGCACTCTCCAACTTTTCCCATCTACTCTTTGCTGTAAAATGACTTCTATGGAAGCCACTAATTAATCGCCTTTGAAATCTGGCCTGACTTTCACAGTTGGCATCATCTGAGCTCTGCTGAACTCTGGCTTCTGCTTAGGTTTGACCACCTTGAGCTTTCTATAAGACTATACTGAGGCAGGTTAGAAAGGAATAATTTGGGGGACATGAGAAGTAAAGGGCTTTTCATCTCAAGATGTGGTCTGAGTCTTATCAGCCAAGAATTCCAGCACAACCCAAAAAGGAAAGCTGTTATGAAGAATGCCTGCCTAGAATTCTGCAGCTTCTCTGGGATTCCCATAAAGCCAGATTATGGACTATAATTAAAATTAGTGGGCCTAGGTAACTTCCTTGTGACAAAATGTACTAAGAATTTCCTCGACTATCCCAATCTAGGCATTTTAACAACAATCCTCTTCCTATTTGTAACTGTATGATGTACTTTCTGGGACCCCATTTAGCAATGTGTAGGGAAAAATTGGGAGGAAATTGGCAAAAACTCCCAAACTGGGAAAATGGCTTTTGAATATCTGGTTTGTAAGTTAGAAATCTAGGGAAAATGAAAGTAACTTGGTTGCACATTTGTACAAAACCCTTCCTGATTGGACAATTGGACTGAAAGCTGATTGCCTCAGGCCATTCCATGGGCGAGCTACATAAAGAGCTGCGCTGCAGGAGCTCGATCCTTTTTGGCATGGCCTTTTTGGCATCCCTTTCTGCGCCTTCTCGCCTGTTCCTGCCCGGACCACCGATGAGGAACCACCTCTCCTGCTGCTCTGCCCCAGACTTTCGGTGAGGAAAAAACGCTCTCCTGTTGCAATCATCAACAAGGAAAAGAACCTGCTCTCCGTCTGACCACTGAGGAAGCAACAGCTGTCTCCTTGTGACCACCAAGAAGACCAACACAGGTGTTTGCCCCTGGGAGGCAAAGGCGCCTGAGGCTTTTCCTTTCTCCCATCTCTGCCGGGGTCCCGAGGGCCGCCGGAGTCTGCGTCCCTCACCTGAGGGTCCCAAGTGAATTGTGTTTAGTATCTGTGTGCGTGGCGGTGCAGCCCGTCCGAACCTACAGGCCGGACTGGGAGGCTCGTGCCCCACACAATGTAACTACAAAAGCCCTCAAAGCATGTGAATCCATTGTAAAGACATTCAGGTATGACTCTCTCTCTTGAGAGGACCACATCCATGATTCAGATGTGCATTTCTGTAGAGGTCTTCCTTGTGTTCTCTCTCTCTCTCTCTCTCTCTCTCTCTCTCTCTCTCTCTCTCTCTCTGTCTCCTCTCTCGGTTCTCTCCCCTCTCTCTCTTTCTCTCTCTGACCAACCCTGGTACTTTACCCTGAAGCTGTATTATCCTTTCCTTTTACCTGATAAACCCTTCAACTCTGTTTCAATGTCCAGCTTATCCTGAAATCCATTTCATTCATTTCTGCAATGGTGGAGCCAAGGACCTGGCATTCTCTGCATGGAAGTTCCAAAGAGGGAACTCCTCACGGTATGCAGCAATGCTGGGCTGCGGTAGTATCTGTCACTGCCAGTGACATATACCAATTTTTATCTACCCTCCACACTGCTGCCCTTAGGATGCTTTTAAGACTTTTATCACAATCATCTTCCATCTCAATAAAATTCAATTTTCATTTATGTGTGCATGAAATTTAATTTTCATGTTGGTAGAGTGCTTCTTTGCACTCTCTGAGACCCTTGGTTTTATCCCCAGCACTGCAAAAATGGGAGGACATGGCAATTCACTCCCAAAGCAATTATGAAACAATCAGTACTTGAAAAACCCTGTGAATAGCAGAGAAGCACTGACATAGTGCCAGGCAGGGAACAGTGTCAGGGACTGTTTCCTTCTGTTGTACATAGGGTCACTATGAGTCATACCTGAATAGATGGCATCTAGCTGCAACAATCATCTAGTGTTTCAGTTCCAAAATTGAGAAACTGTATTTCAGTAGTCATTCAATTCCAGTTGTAATGGTTTCTTCCCATTACCCTACAGTGAATTATCGTCTCTTGTTACTTCCCTCAACCCTGCCCACATCATGAAGTATTTGACTGACAGAGCTGAATAATTTTTATTATGTTACTAAGACTTAGAAAGTGGGCTGGATTAACTCAGTTGGTAGAGTGCCATGCTGCAGTCTCTGAAGTCCTGAGTTCAATTCCCAGCACCGCAAAAATGGGAGAAGGACTTGGCAATGCACTCCCAGGGCAATCCTGAAACAATCAGCCATTGAAAAGCCTATGAGGGTCACTATGAGTTGGACATGACTCGACAGCACATAACAACAACAACAAGACTTAGAAAAGACCACTTGTGAAGGGTAACTCTACATTTCATCAAGTGTTTATCAAGGCCCTGCCAGATTACATTTTGGATTTTTAAATGTGGGATGGAGCCTGCATTCAGCTTAGTCTTTGGAAAACCTAAATCCATCATTTGATTCTTCTATTGTAACTCCACCAAAGTGCCTATCCTATATCTGGTGGGACTAAATTGAAACCAATTCCCTCTATATTCAATAACAATCATACCTGACAATTAGCCCTCTAGATTTATTCCACATTGTGTTTCATATTAGTTATTATAAACTGCATCTGATTTATTACCTTAAGTGTCCTAAAACAAGTTATTTCTAGATAACATTTTTCATATCCCCTCTTCCCTTGATAATTTCTATTTCTCCTCCAAAGAACAACTTAGTCTTGACTTGCTCTAGGAAGCACCCCACCACATCATGTCTATTTTTTCCCTATCACTTATATAGAATCCCATATACATGGCTATTACGGCATCTATTACACTATTTATCACTTTTGGTTTTTCACTTATACTTTTATTAGCTTACAAGTTCCTTGCATTTAAGAACTGCCTCTTATTTGAATTATCTGTGCTGAAGTTCAGGAAGCCCTTCAAAGAATATCAAATAGAGGTAAAGGACTCAAGTCTTTGTACACCTACATTTTCTTGCCAATGACTACCATTTGTCCTAGAGTAAGGATGCTTCTTTTGATGGAGAATAACTTCCTCAATGCCAAGCAACTGTGAGCTATCAGTCAGCCTCCTCACCAGTCAAGAAATAGAAATATCTATCTTAAAGGAAGATTTGGATGATGAATCACAGAATAAGCTATTGAGGGAACCCAGAGATTCTACTACCAGAGACTGGTGGGATGAGACTGGTGGATGAGACAGTTTTTATTCACTGTTAAGACTACTGGAAAATGGTATAGAATTTCCATGTCTCCAAGATCCCCCATTTTCAAAAGGGTTAATTTCTTAAGGGGTTTTACAGTATGGTAAATGTAAAATACACACTTGGTTCCATGCCTGGCAGACTTCTTTTTTTCCAGGTCTATTTCCTTGGTAGGTCATTAGGAGCATGTTTGGAGATCAGCTTCAAGCCTGTTATATGAAAGCAAGTTAAGAAAAGGAGATAGTCTGATAATTGAAGGGAGATGGCACAAGTATCTCTTTTTAGAATTCAGAATACCCTGCAAAAAGGATGTTGTTATTAGGGGCTGTCAAGTCAGGTCCAACTCATAGCAACCCTATGTACAACAGAAAGAAATACTCCCTGACACTGTGCCATGACCAATGCTATTGTCAGTGCTTCTCTGCTATTCATAGGGATTTCAATGGCAGATTGTTTTGGGAGTGGGTTGCCAGGTTCTTCTCCCTAGCCTATAGCACCTCCTATTCCAGGTAGTCTCCTATCCTAGGCCTAACCAGGCCCAACCTGCTTAGCTCCTGAGATCAGGCAGGATTGGATGCTATAGGTTATCAGAACTACTAAAATTTTTCTTCCTCCTTATCAGAACTGGGTGACTTTTCCTCTATTGCCACTAGAGGCCCAGGCCCTCCCCTCTCTGTTACACGGTTACACAACCACAATCTACCCTTTGATGCTTGGATCTACATGTTCCTAGTCTGTTCCCCGTCCCCGTCCCCCATCCCTGACTCCCGGAGCAGCTGCCCTGGGATTTTGATTGGTTTCTTGTCCTGAGGAAGCTTAGAAAGAGAAAGATTAGTAAGGATGAATTACTGCTAATGCTGTTGCCACTGATTTTAAGTTTGGAAGTGGCTTTCATTTTCTTCCCTTTCTACTTTCTATTTCAGATTCCTCTCACCTTTGATTAGAACCTGATATAATCTGGTAGCCTACAAAAACCCTTACCTCTGAGGGTTATGAACCACTGGTTATCTTATTGTCAACAGTGGTGAGGGGTGCTGTTGCCCTGTGTTACCACCCACCCTGAGGAGTTCCCCTTCTTGGGAATTTCACTTGGATGATACCAGGTTCTTGGCTTGGTTACAGTAATGAATTTCAGGACAGTCAGAGAATGAAGCAGAATTTCACAATTTATTAGGTAAAAAGTAAGGGAATAGCACCTACTTCAGAGTGAAGCAAGGGGCATGAAGACAGAGAGAAGCACACGCCTAAGAAAAGAATCATAGTACATGTCTAAGAAATGAATGCAGGCTTTTCAAGAGAAAAGAGCATGTGGGTGCATGTTGCCTCTAGTTTTATTTAACCTAAGGCATGCCCCATGGGATAGCAGTCCTGGGCACCTCACTCTGAGCACCCAGTGTGACACAGGCCTCAAGTTCTACCTAGGAAGAAAAAAACCTATTATGGACTAGGAAGGTACCAATAAGACAGAAATATCAAAAGAAGAAGTTCCATTGTTTTGGATTTAAAGAAGAAATGTTTTGGTATACTTTCTATTGGAGACACTTCCCTTTAGTAAAATGATATTATAAAGTTGTCCTGGAGGTGCATTTTAATTTCACGGATAAGAAAAGAGTCACAAGATAATTGCCTGGACATGTGTCGACTGCAAATGTGTCTCAAAATCCTGTTTGGATAATGTACATCAAAATGCATATATGTAAATGCCACAATGAAAAGCTTGTCAGAATGAATCACATTAAAGTGTACATTAAAAATGTCCAATAAAAAAAAATGCTGTTTGGGAGATTTTCAGAAGAGCACAGAATTACAAAGAAGAAAATAAACTCAAAGGTCCCAAACACTTTGACCTTCAGCATGACTTATTGCTATTTAAACATTTTTACTTAAAATATTTTTCAAAATAATGTCTCTATGCAGACAGTCCTCACAGCAATTTTCTTAATAGTTGTATCAGAGTCTTTGTTTTTCAGCCGTTGAGACTTAAACCAGATCCTGGGACGAAGGCTTTTTTCCTTCTGATGTCCCCTAAATTTTCCTTGTCTTTCTATCCTGCCTCTACCATTTTGATATATTTAATTCAAAAAAACCAACTAAAATGGGAGACTTCATAATGAAAAAGGGTTGTTAACCAGAGAATCAGGGATAAGGGACAGGGGCCAACTCCCTCATTATATTGTCCTCTCATTTTACTTACAATGAGACAAACTGCCTTTCTCATCCAATCAGAAAGGAAACAGACTCAGTCCTCCCAGATGCTCTCCTGTATTTGTAAATCACTGTCATCTCTCAAGTCCCTGACTTTGCATAGTTCCCTAAAATCCTCACCAAATGACCAGTATATGGCCTTCTACTGGTAGTGCTCACCAGTATGGGCAAACTTAGGGCAAAATTGAACCCATGGTTCATGTCCCACAGATTGAAGTCAATAATATGAATGCACCCAAGATATGGTCATATAACTTAATGATCATAAAAGGTGGAACTAGTCAGATAGATCCCGACTGAACACTTAACATCTCTGAGCCCACAGAAACACCACCGGACCATCCCCAATGTGGTTCTCACTGACAAGGTTGCTCACCATGGCTGTTCCTCAGCATGTGTGCTTTCCCTTTCTCAAGTCTTTCCTCTTCTGAATAAAACTTTACTCACTGGCCTGTTGTATCTGTCTGTGAATTCTTTTATGGACAAGAACAGAAACCTCGTCCAAAGGGGTCTGGCCTCCCAAGATGACTATTCCTACAATATTACACCCTCTCCCTTGCCTCCTCTCCATTTCCTTGCCTCCTTTCCAAGGCTAGTCATCATCTTAAACTTGAGGTCTCCCCACCTCTTATATATTTTCCACTATGTTTTTACATGCAAATATCTGTTTAACATATGTACTCATATATTACACAAGAAATTAGTATACAGATCATGTTTGCATCAATTAGCCAACACGACAAATTACTCAAAAGGAAAAGGAGAAGTAGAAAGGTGTGTCACAGAAAAGATGAAGCCCCATTGCCAATAGGTTTAATAAAACTATTAAAAATCCTCAAAGTATTCATTAGGAAGCTGGACATGGTGGCATATGCCTGAGACAACAAGATGGAAAGCTCAAGGCCAGCCTGGACTGCAGAGAGTCCAATTAAATAGTGGGTTCAAGGCCAGCCTAGGCTACATAGTTAGTTTAAGGCCAGGTGAGACACATAGTCCAAGCCTGTGTTTGAACACAATGAGACTTTTTCTCAAAACAATCATAGTATTAACCATAGAATTGAATACTTAAAGTATAATGTGATTTCATTTTTTATTTATCAAGTTGTTAGAAATTAATAAGTCCCTCATAATCTTTTATATCTTTTCCCCCCTTTGGTACATTTAGACTGTGAATTAAATATACTTGGACTTTTTCAGACACTCTTTTGCAATAAAAAGTCCTCGCTTTTTGAAGTAACACTACTACAAAAGGATACAAACTCATTGCTTTTAATTTATTTTTTAATATTAACAAAAATTCAAAGCTTCATTTACTTAAAAAAGAATCTCAGTCATTTTATTTCAAAAGTATTTTTTCCTTTTTTATTTTTATATGTCTACCTCTTTGTGTCTGAATAACTCATAAAAAGTTTTAAATAATTGCACCATGTAAGTATATGTATTGATATACAGTTAATCTATGTCTTTTTAAAATTAATTAGCAGTTGGCTATATTGCTCATTATTTTTTACTGCAGGACGATAATGAAAGTAGCACTTGGTTCATTTTTTCCTCTCTTTTGTTTCAAATCAAAGATTAATTCACTGTTCTTTATTTAGCATAATGTTATTCCCAGTAAAAATATATTTACTTTTTATTATTTGAAATGGGACATATAAGTAGAACAAAAATTTTTATTTTATTTTATAAGAACATTTTTATGGTGAGCACAAGCAAGTTTCCAATGGAATTAAGAGTCCAGAAGTAAATACTATTGATAGTAGAATATACTTTTGTTGTTATTAAAAAATCATTACATTTGTAAGACACCAGAGAAATGTCATTAGTAAGAAAGCATCTAGCATGTTGAGTTTGCATTGCATCTGCATCATTGTCCCTGTAAATATTAAATCACAGTCACAAACAGTTACAAGATATTGACATTGACCTAAAAAATCCAGCATTCACTTTTGCAAGGAAGCCACTACCACCACCAGGTTTATATTATCTACTGTGAACAATATATAGAGAGCTTTGTTTTCTGGTCTGCTACATCCATAGCAACATCAAGATGCCTACTTTTTCTTAATAACCCAGTATCTCAGTCTCACCTTTTATATATTGACCTTTACTCAAATGAACCATAGCTACTTACAATATCCTCCTTGGCTGTTCCACCACTGTTTTATAGTATAAATTTAAAAGACAGTATTCTATAACCCTATTAAACCAATACATTTTGAAACTCAAAATATCAAATAAATGAAAAATAGGGTTATCTGAGGGTGAAGACAGAGGAGTGAGATAATCAAGCTATAAATTTAACACAAAGTCAAAATTTTAGGATTTTTTGGTTGATTGTCATGTCCTTAGCATAAGACAGAATAGAGCATGACATTAGTATTTGTGTTTTTTACATTGTTATTGTTGTTATTGTATGCTATCATACCAAATATTATAGATATTTGACTATTTAGTATTCCCTACTAGAAAAATGAATTAAACTGGAATATCATTTTCTCACTTTTCAATTTCCTTAAGGAATTAGTTTTCCTATCTTTCTATTTTAAACTAGTAGTTTAAGCAATTTTAATTTTTTCATTGTATAATTTAAGTTGTTAACTTCATGATGCAGGAATGTTTCTTCTAATCTCCTTGGTTCATAAAGAAAATAGTTAAAGATTCTGTTGTTTTTATCATTATTTATAGATTTATATGCTTATTTCATGCTAGGTTTTATACTTATACTGTTTATGCTTCAAATTAACCCATTTTCAATTCATATTTTGTAGATAAGAAAGTTGTTCAAAGAAATTAAATAACTTCATGAAATTCATTGTAGTGTTTCAGAATTCTGAACTTATGTCTAAGTCCAAACTTCATACTCTTTTTGACTACTCTGTACTATACCTACATGTTAACTATACTCTAAAGCAGAGAGTAGGATCTGGCCACTGGCATTCCTACAATACACTTGTCAATTGAGGCATTTCACCTGAGATAGAATAAAACTAAGAGGGAACTTGAAGAGTATGTGTCAGAACCCTTACATCAATCACTGGCATAACTCTTCCCTATCTCTTAATCTAGTGATTTTTTTTCAGTTACTTAGAAATGCTATAATATTAGATACCAATTTATAGTCCTAAAAGGATTATAGAAAAAATAGGGGGGAAAAGCACAAGAAGAGGAGGTCTCTCATGATATGAATCTAAAATATTTCCTGAAGTCATGTGTTTTAAACTTTGGTCCCCAACTGGTCACACTGACCTGGGAAATCATACAATTCTGGGAGGCAGAATCTAGCTTTGCAGAAGTACATCATTGGTGACAAGCCTTTGGAAATTTTTACCCAGAGCCCCAGTTCTGGTCTCTCTCTTTGCACTAAACAGTGTCCCACCATGGCTAGAGTTTGTCTGCCATGAATCCTATATGCGTACTCCTGCCATGGCTGCCCCACTGCCATTATGGACTGTGATTCTCTAACTGTGAGCCCCTAATAGATCTTTCCTCCCATTTTTGTTTCAATACGTTTCTCTGCCACAACAGCAAATCATCTGACAAATACAAAGTATATATGGCTGAATTCATCTAGCTTTCCAGAGTGAAATCTTACATTGTTTTTTCTCTTTAAAGTAAACTAACTTCCCATTTTATTGTTTTATTTTGCCTAATTTTGTCTGATTTCATGTGGTCTTTCCTTTCATCATTGAAAGTTAAAGCACAGTTTTGCTTTCTTATGTGGGCTGCAGAATACCTGTAAATTATTTTTAATTACCTCACATTGACAGGAGTTTTCTTACCCCTTATGCCAGTCTTTCCCCTTCATATTTGCAGCCATTTAACACCAAGTATTTATCAATGACCAGATTTCTTAGGAAAGGGAATCATAAAACAACATATGGAAACTAATAGAAGTACATTGATTCCCTGTCCCATCCAAAGATAGTCACAAATTAAGTAATAAAGCACATGTTGCCACTCATGACGTCTCATTTCTGTGAAGCTGGAGTTAGCAAGGCATAAACCACAGGCAGATGCATAAATCTTACAAACTAGATATGAAACCACATGTTGACAACATGATCTTTATTGCTGCTCTACTATACCTATTATAAAATTTTGTATTGTCAATAAATTAAGCCAAAAAAGCAACAAAGAAAAGTGACTGGAACTTGTAGTTTTGCATAAGGCAAGACTTTATTTTGTTCTTTTGGTTTACCACATCTTAGTGCTACCTTTGTCTCTCTAAATTCTTATTTTAATATTTTTATCTGTTTATATAACAATGAAAAACGGTGGTTCATAAAATTTACCATTGTTTATCCAATATTTCTTTCTATATTTTGGCACTAGATAATGTAAATCATAAGCCTGCAGCCATAGCAATGTGACTTCCAATCCCATCAGATCTCGGAAGCTAAGCAGGGTTGGATCTGGTTAGTACCTGGATGGGAGACTGCCTGGGAACACCAGATACTGTAGGCTTGGGAGAAGGACCCAGCACGCCACTCCCAAAAATCAATCCACAATTGAAAACCCTATGAAAGCACTGGCAATAGTGTTTTGCCTGTTGTACATAGGGTTACTATGAATCAGACACCAACTCGCCAGCACCTAACAACAATGTAAATCATAGGAAGATCATCTATGAGGTCTTCAAAGAAATAGTAAAGATTAAACATTCTCACAATCTGGTATTGCTTTTTTCATGCAGATAAATGTAGGGGTTGGGACAGAGAGGCTTCCAAGCAGAAAAAAAAAAAAAAAAAAAATATATATATATATATATATATATATAAAAAATATATAAATATAAAAAATTATATATATATATTTCAGATATATATATCTGTTATATATATTTATATATAGATAGATAGATAGATATGATATATATATATATATATATATATATATATATATATATATATATCTGCATAAAACAGTGTGTGCTGCCAGAATGATAAGTATTTCAATGTGCGGGCAGTTTGTGGGGATCTGGAAGATAAGGGAGTCTTTTAGCTCTGTTAATAACAGTGAAATTTATCTTGAAGAAGATGAGGGTATACTGAATGTTCTTTAGCCAGAAGGTGAATTAGTAAAGATTACAAACTGGATTCTAGAACCAGTCTCTCTGAGTTCAAATGCTGGATCTATCCCAATAGCAATGTGACCTTAGGGAAGTTATTTAGCATCTCTATATGTCAAGTTTCTTAGTTGAAAAATAAGAAAAATATCACAGATGGGTGCTGTGAGGATTACCTTTTTTGAATTAAAATATCTGAAGTACTTTGTGGAATTCCTGGCATATAGTAAGCACTGTGTAAAATTTCATTATTATAATAATTATGTATTATTATCTAGGTCATGTAACAGATATGCAGTGTATTAATGCCTTTCCACAAGAAAGATATTGTAATAGTCAAATGCTTCTATTCAAAAGGGGTCCTGAGAACAATGCTCCACTGGGAACAACTGATAACTGTAGTATGACTCTAGTTTAGGATGTATGGTGGAGTCATTGCAAATATTGTCCAAATATAGGCAGAGTTCAAATCATCAAGGAATTTTAGTGGTCAGCAAATAAGGTCATATTTATGTTTAGTCTCTAAGAAATCTTTCAAGGTTTTTAATGAGGTCATGGCAAGGGTATGGCAAAGTCATGGACTAATGTTGTTATTTTGTTGTTGATTTTAGGTTTCATCCTCTCATATATGACTCAGAGAGACCCTATGTACAGCAGAATGAAACACTCCTTGACACTGTGCTGTGCTTGGCACTGTGTCAGTGCTTCTCTGATATTCATAGAATTTTTGATGGTTGATTGTTTTGGGAGTGGGCTGCCAGGACCTTCTCCCATTTTGGGGGTGCTTAATTGAACCCAGGGCCTCAGAGTATGCAGAATAAGCATTAAACCAACGGAGCTAAACCCCAGCCCTCATGGACAGCTGCAAGCATTTAAGTGTATGTATGTGTATGCTTGTTTAAATATGTGTGTGTGTGTGTGTGTGTGTGTGTGTGTGTGTGTGTGTGTGTGTGTGTGTATGCAGGGATAAATCTACAATTCAAATGAAATTGGTAGTATATCATATTTCTTTTGTAGAAATACCTAGGAAAAGCCAGGCACAGTGGCGCATGTCTGCAATCCCAGTGACTAGGGAAGCAGAAGCAGGAGGATCGCAAGTTCGAGACCAGAGGCAGTCTGTGTAATTTAATGAGACCCTGTTTTAAGAAATTAAAAAAAAAAGGCTGAGGGTGCAGCTCTGTGGTACAGCAATTGCAAAGCATGCAAGCATGAGGTCCTGAGTTTAAACCCCAGTTCACAAAAAAGAGAAAGAAAGACAGACCTAGGAAGAATTACATAAATATTCTTAAATAATCAGATTATCCGAGTTACATAGTCACATGACATCAAAGGCATCATTCATGAGAAAAGCAAAAGGTTATATTAAAAAGATCAGAAAAAAAACAAATTATATTTCAAAACAGACTTAGAAACTTGTCCTTGAATATCTAGCAGCTAAAGTAAAAGGAAGACATGGTGGAGTTAAGGAACTTAAGATTTCACAGGGCAGTTTGAGAAGACAAAATCAAATATGATGACTTGCAAAGATCTGGAGATAGAAAAGCAAAAGGAAGAACAAGCTCTGTATTTCTCAAGCTTAAGGAACTGAAGCAAAAATTCAAGCCTCAAATGGCAATAGTGAAGGTTTCTACAGGAAAAATATTAAACAACACAAGAAACATAAAAAGTTGATGGAAGGAATACACAGAGCCATTATCCCAAAAAAGAATTGGTGGATGACCAATGATTTCAACAAGCTGCAATATAATCAGGAACCAATAGTACTGAAGGATCAAGTGGAAGCTGCCTTGGAGGAATTGGAGAAACATAAGGCTCCAGGAATTGATGAAATACCAATAGAGATGTTTCAACAAACAGATACAGCATGCGAGGTGATCATTGTTTATGCCAAGAGATTTTAAAAACAGCTATCTGACCACTGACTGGAAAAGATTGCTATTTGTGCCTATTTTCAAGAAAGGCAATCCAACCAAATGTGGAAATTATCAATATCACACAAAAGCAAAATTTTGCTAAGGATCATTCAATAGTGACTGCAGCAGTATATAGACAGGGAACTGCCAGAAAATCAAGCTGGATTTAGAAGAGGGCATGGACCCAGGGACATCACTGCTGATGTGAGATGGATATTGGCTGAAATCAGAGAATACTACAAGTGCAAAGGCATTTGACTATGTGGATTATAACAAATTTTGTAGAACATTGTGTAGAATGGGAACACCAGAGCACTTAATTGTACTCATGAGGAATCTGTACATGGACCAGAAGGCAGTCTTTTGAACACAAAAAGGAAACACTGGTTAAAATAAAAAAAGTTGTGCATCAGGGCGGTATCCCTTCATGGTTCTTCAATCTCTGTGCTAAACAAATAATCTGAGAATCTGGATTTTATGACAAAGAGCACAGCATCATGATTGGAGGAAGACTAAGTAGCAACCTGTGTTATGTAGATGCTTGCTGAAGGTGAAGAGAATTTAAAACATTTACTGATGAATATCAGAGAACACAGCCTTCAGTATGGATTGCAACTCTATGCCGACAAAACAAAAATCCTTACAATTGGATCAGTAAACAATTTCATGATAAATGAAGAAAAGATTGAGGTTGTCCAAGATTTTGCTTTATTTGGTTCCACAGTCAACAACCATGGAAGCAGCAGTGAAGAAAACAAAAGGCACATTACATTGGGAAAAGCTGTGGCAAAAGATCCCTTTAAAATATTGAAAAGTAAAGATGTCACATTGAAGATGAAGGTGTCCATGACTCATGCCATTGTATGTTCAGTCACATCATGTGGCTGTGAAAACTGGATATTGAACAAGAGAAACAGGAGATGAATTGATGCATTTGAATTATGGTGCTGGAGATGAATATTGAATAAACCATGAACTGTCAAAGAACCAACAGATCTGTCCTAGAAGAAGTGCAGCCAGAGCTCTTTGGAAGCAATCATGACTAGATTGCATCTTACATATTTTGGACATGTAGTCAGAAAGGACTAATACCTGGAGAAGGGCATCATGTTTGGGAGAGTGGAAAGTCAACGAAAAAAAGGAAAACCCTCAACTAGATGGGTTGACACAGTGTCTGCAACAATGGGCTTAAACATAAAGAAGATCATGTGCCTGTCACAAAGTCAGGGAGTGTTTCATTCTCTAGTACATAGGGTCACTATGACTTGGACTTGAGTCAATGGTACCTAACAACTATAATATTCACATGAACCATATTGGTAAGTGCCCTTTAAAATCCCCATCATTATTTGATTTTAATTTTATAAGCAGGAATAAAGAGAAAATGATATAAGAAACAGAGAAAAGAAGGAAGTAAAAAATATGAGGCCAATAAGTAGAAAGAGAAGAAAGAAAATCAGAACAGGTTTCCAAAGTTAATACAGTTGAAAAGGAAAAACATCAAATAGAATTTATAGAACAACATCTTTAGCTTAGCTGAAAAAAAAAGTTTCCAGGCAAGATTGTCACAGTGTAGCCTTTTAGTTCAATTATCATGAAGCAAAAACTAATTTCAAAGTAGTAGTTTTTCAGTACAATTAGTCCTACTTCAGTTTTATTGAGGAAAAACTCTCAATTTTCATATGGAATATAAGAAAAAATACATTTTTACTTGTAACTCTCACTTTCTGATGGACATGCATAGGTAGAATCAACTACCTGGTCACTTAAATAGTCAAAATTGATATTTTACTACCTTAAAAATAACATCCAAACTGGTGAAAATGCTTTTCAATTCTATCACCATTGCCCCCATTCAAAAGATCAAACCTATCATATTAAGCTTCTGTTTCTTTATTAAGTATTCCTATTTTGGCAAAACCTTTTCCCTCCCTTCTTTCTCTTTCTTCATTAATAATCTCTTTAGATGACTCTGTGTAACCCTTAGCAGGATATGTCAAAATGGAAGCATTGAACTGAAACTATGCAGTGTTTCTAAGCATAGCTCATCTGACATAGTTAATAAGGAGTTGTTGGTCCACAGCCTGAGCAACATTTTAAAACAGTCATTGAACAGAAAAGAAATACTCTGATAAAAAGCTATTTTAAAATTATAGTGTATAGCTCGTGGTTGATAAGAGAGTGTTGAGGTGGTATTTTTTTTCCTAAACAAGAGCTTTTTTGCTTAGATTGCAAGCTTTTGTTATAACTATTGTTGAAGCATATGAAATGCCTTCCTATCTTGTAAAACCTTCTGTAGGAAGCAAATCTATTGACCTGACATAGCCATATTAGTCTGGCTATATGTCTAGGCAATCTGTGAAACATAAGCAGTCATGAAACCCATAGCTACCAGATAAAGTAGAGTTCATCAAAACAATTTATCTTGGAAAGCCCAAGAATGTATCTGGGCATTCATTCTCTTATATGTATACCAAAGGTATGGAATATAAACACAGAATCAAAACTAATAGAGAAAATAGAAGTTCTTGTCTTTATATAGCCTGCAGCCATAGCCCTGTGGAATCTGATCCCGTCAGATCTCACAAGGTAAGCTGGGTCGGGCCCGGTTAGTACCTGGATGGGAGACTGCCTGGGAGCACCAGGTGCTGTAGGCTTGGGAGAAGGACCTGACAACCCCCTCCTAAAAATCAGTCTGCCATTGAAAACCCTATGAAAAGAAGAGAAGCACTGACAATAGTGTTTCCCCTGTTGTACAGAGGGTTGCTATGAGTCGGATACCGACTCGACGGCACCTAACAACAACAACAACAACAATAACAAAATCTTTATATAACTCCAGAGTCTTTTCTACATGCATGGCTTGGCAGACATGCCCTGAGACCCAATTATATTGGGTCATTTATCAATGTAATTGAAGATCAATCTGATAATATTCTTATCTAGTTCTTGTAAACATTTGTTCTATGAAGATTCATTATCATATTTTGTATTAATAATAATGATTGTCATACTTTCAATGAGAAATTAAAACATAAGTGGGAACATTTAGATATTCAGAGGGTTTTTTTTATTTGTTTAATACTTTGTGACATTTGGTTGTTATTGTGACTTTGAATTTACAAGCTCAACTTTCCATGGGAAACTTCTGACTTCTTCCTGGGAAGAATACTTGAAATATGTACATTTGCCATGAGAAAGGAAGAGTGAAACCTGACTTTGTCAGCCTAGATCATCATGCTGTATGTCCTTCAAGTGAGCTAATTAAAGAGAGAAGTAATATTAATTGTTATAGCATAGCATGAATGCATTTAAGACAAAATATAGGTATTTATAAAGACTCATTTAAAATGCTCTATGAACATTATAAACAAATTAGTCAAGCTAAACCAATGTGGTCTTTCTTATGAAAATATTTTTACTCACAAAAAGTTGATTAGGGCTATTAACTTAATAGTGTTATGAATCTGTATGATGAACAGCAAAATGGATTCCTCTGAACAAAGGCAAGTCACCCTGAGCATATTTCAACGGGTTTTGAAGACTTTTCTGATCATACTCTATGTTCTAAGCAGAAAGTTGTTCTTGAAATTGAGAGAGTGAAAACCATAAGCCTTCAGGTAAACTCTGGCACTTAAAAAAGTTTGGAATAGCTTTTGGCCCACAGTTGTAACCTGAAGAGCCTTTAAACTTAGGTGTCTTCTTTTAGATATTCTGTCTTGCTGATATTTTATCCAAAATAAGGTAAGGATTAATGTTGTGACTATTTCCAACCTCTTTTGCTTATCTGGCACATCTTTCCCACCAGGAGAAATTGCTTAGGTTGTATATAGATGACCGTTTCCTATGATTCTGCCTCTTCTAAGAGGAAAATGGGAGCAGCTTCTGGCATAGACCACAGACCTCATCATTGTCATTTGTACTCAACCAATTTGGGAAAGTGTATGTTTCAACTGATTCCCTCAAATAATGTTGAAATAAGTTTAATCTAGGTTCCAGATGTTTAAAATAGCCATCTTTTTCTGTCTTAACTTTTGACTATATGTATTTAAAGCAGATTTCAGTCAGTTAGTGTATAGGCATTTCTAAATTCTTGAAGTTATTTTAAATCGTCTTACATAGTTTCTTTAGGAAATATTTCTGTTACTCTGTTTTACTTTGAATTTTCTTTATAAATAAATTAAAACAAGATTGTGAGGTTTCTTCCTCCTAGCATAATTATTTCTATAATAAACTTTCAGGGCACAAAGTTCATATTAATATTCAATTACTACTGTAAGGAAAAGGACTAAAGGTACATATTAGTACATGGGAGAAAGAGATTTTTTCCCCCTAATCAGTGAGAAAAGGCAGGGCTGTGGCTCTATGACATAACAAGGCCATAGTAAACTAAAGACTCCCTCATAAATAGCACAACAGATCCTCGACCTTACTAATTCCTACAAAAATATGGTGTAAGAAAAAGAAAAGGGTGTGCTTCTATTATACTTTCAGGTTTTGAAGCAGCACATAATAACACAAGGCTAGAATATTTTCATGGCATATCATCCTTTGATCTATTCCTTCACTTATTCATCCATTTACCTGGTAACATGAAAATGATAGCATACAAAAGAGAATAAAATACAGCCTCATCCTCCAGACCATTATCTAGTAATCTAAGAAACAAATTACATTGAGTTAAATGAACTATTAAAATTCAATATCATCACAATAAATTTTACAACAGTAATCTTTTTATCCTCTGCCCCATGCCTTAAAACAGAATTTCATATGCTTCAGAAAGAATATTTAAAGAATCTTTGAGTCAGTCAGTGATTTATCCGCATGTCAAAGTAAAATAAGAAAACCAAAAACAAAACAAAATCCACTGAAGACAAAGCTAATTTATTTATTCATCGTATTTATTCATCTCTTGTTAATCTAGACTATTTCTCTATGTGATCATAACAATGATATATTTTTAAGTGACAAATTCCTTTTCAAAGACAATGTAAACATACACAGGATAAAATAATTCAGTATACTAACTGATTGTCACAGTTTCTATTGTTGTTTTTAGGTGTCATTGAGTTAGGTCTGGCTCATAGTGACCCTATGTACAATAGAATAAAACAGTCCCTGATGCTATGCTCCTCTGCTATTCATAGGGTTTTCAATGGCAGATTGTTTCAGGAAAGAATTGCCAGGTCCATCCAGGTCTTTCTCCCTAGCCTGCAGCTCCTGGTATTCCCAGATGATCTCCCATACAAGCACTTAACCAGGCTGACCCTGCTTAGCTTCTGACATCAGGGGGGATCAGATGCCAGGGTGCTATGGCGGTAGACCTATGTAGTTATTTATTTAATTAGATATATATCATAATATTTATCAGATAATGATGATAGATGCAAAGATGAAAGATAATTTCTTCAACCAGTAAGCTTAGTTAACAAAATATTCTCTCAAACTAGAGTAATCATTAAATTCCTTTAAAACTTTACGTATTTCTGGAAATATGTCCATGGACCCCCAGGGTCTTCAATAACTGAGGTTGATAGAAAATAAAGACCTCTAGCAAACAGAGGCAATGTAATATATTAGAAAGGAATAGAATGCTAGCCCAGGCAATATTGATTATTGCTGAGAAATCCCAGAGGATTTCTGAACTCTAACTTTTTTCTCTAAAAAGTGAGGTTCTCTAAAAAATGAGGCTAAAAACAGTAACAATAACATCAGATACTCAATTTTAAATCTTTGTTTTGTTGAAGTTATCATACCATTTAACACATGTAGAAATTTTGTTGTCATTAGGTGCTGTCCACTTGGGTACGACTCATATCTATATATCTACATATTTACATATCTATATATCTATAAAAAAATGAAACACTCCCTGACACTGTTCCCTGTCTGGCACTATGTCAGTGCTTCTCTGCTATTCATAGGGTTTTCTATGGCTTATTGTTTCAGGATTGTTTAGGGACTAGGCTGCAAGGTCCTTCTCACATTTTTGCAGTGCTGGGGATCAAACCCAGGTCTTCAGAGAACACAGAACAGTGCTCTACCAAGTAAGCTAAACTGCAGCCCCATAGAAATGTAGGTTCAGAGAGTTTAAATGGTGTAGATTTACATATGCAATAAGTAGAAAAAACAGGTTTCTTTTCTTGAAACTTAATATTGAACTGCTTAAAACAAATTCTTTTTAAACCATAAATAAATTGAGAGTGTGATGTAAGATTTTATCATTACTTTATTTCTGCTTCTGCTATTGTCAGTATTACTTTTTGGGGAAAGACCTATGGTTACTTTGTTTTATCAATTTGTTTCTATGTGACTCATTGTACTAGTTAGGCAAAGCCACTGTAATAACAGATTCCAGAGTAAAGTGACTAAAGAAGTTAGTTTATTTCTCTATCATATTTGCAGTTTAGAGGTAGACAGTACCAGGCTATATTACCCATCTGCCTTCCTTAGCATGCAGGCCCCACTTCACATTCAAGGTTTCTCTGTCCGTCAGCAACAGGAAAGACAAAGGGACAAAGGGAATATATGGCCAATTTCTGAAAGTGTAAAACTGAAGAATGCCATGTATCACTTCTGTTCATATTGCATTGGTAAAGTTGGTAAAATGTACACCACGGCAAGGTACAAAAAGGCAAGAAACAAAAATGATTTTTTTCTGAGATTGTTTTTGCTATTCTTGCGAACCCTAATGATGAAAGAAAGGAGCAGACTTTTAGACAGCATCTAGCGTCCTGCCACATTTACCATTCAATGAAATTTCAGTTATTAATTGCCTATTAGGTGCATTCATTATAGTGTATTCTTCAAGGTTTATAAAAGGATATGATGATAAACTGCTAGAGATGCTGTGTTGTTTGGCAAGACCTCCAGCATTAATATTAACAAATCAATGTTGTTTCTACCCCCATGTTAATCTAATATTAAAAAGTCATCAAGTGAAAAACTCAAACATATCCCATGAATAATATTAAACTAATGTTGATTCTTCTACCCAACAAACTGAAGATCCTAATGAATGATGAAAGTTTATTGGAGTAATGAAGTCTTATGGGATAGATGAATACAGATAAAGATAGATTTAAATTGTGTTTAATAGGCCTACACTGATCAAATATTCTAAATGCCATGGACAAACATGTGTCTGTCAGCAGGAGGCAGGATTCTCTGCCTTTCCCTGGCACTTGCTCCTCTGCACCGTTACTGAGTGCATGTGTGTCTAAGCAGATGGCCTCTGCTGCTTTTCATTACCTATTTGCTAATCTTATGTGGTAGAGCTCATTTCTCCTGAGTGTGGTCACTGTGGGGTTTGTGACCTGAAAGACTGTGGAATGTTATAGAATTTATGTCAATTCACAGGTCATTTTATGCTGGTGGGAATTTTAGAATATATTCTAATATGCAAGGTATTCATATCTGAAAGAATTGAGAATGCCATTTCCAGTATTCAGTGCAAAATAGTACATTCTGGCCTCATTATGACTCATACCAAATTGAACGGCCATCTCAGTATCTAGCTTCTGTTAAAAGTTTAAATTAGTCAGGCACAGTGGCAAATATCTGTAATCCCAGCAACTCAGGAGACAGGGGCAGGAGTATCACAGGCTCGAGGCCCCAGGCAGTCTGTGCAATTTAGCACAGACTCAATTTAGACCCTGTCTCAAGATAAAAAAAAATTAAAAATGGGCTGGTAAAGTGCTTGCAAAGCATGGATGAGGCCTTGTGCTCAAACCCCAAGTACTGCCAAAAACAAAGTATAAATTAAAAAGGCCATGTACATTAAAATTTATTTTGTCTCTTACTTTTTTCACATTCTTAAAATTTATTTATTTATTTATTTATTTATTTATTTAAGCCAGGGTCTTTTTATGAAGAGCTGACTCACTATCCTCCTGCCAAAGGTTCCCAAGTGCTGGGACTACCAGTATATGTCACCTGGCCTGGCTTGCCATTTCCTTACATGTTAGTTTTATCTTGTTTCCTATGTTCCTTGTGATACCTTTGCTATGTACTAGAAACTTAAGCAAAATTTTAATTTTTACTCTAGTTGTTTGATAACTGTATATTGTTACTGTACAGTATTTGATTTTAGACATTCACCAAGCTCTGGCAGTGTGTGCCTCTAATCCCAGCACTAGGGAGGCTGAGGCAGAATGATTGATACAAGTTCAAGGCCAGCCTTCTCCACACAGCAAGTTCCAGCATATATTGTGTTACATAGCAAGACTTTGCCCCCACCCAAAAAAGACAGAAAGAAACAAAGTGTTGGGGAATGTAAATTATACAGTATAATAAAATATAGCAGTAAATAATTTGATATTTGTCTAATAAACTGAGACCAATGGAAAAAGTACTAACTTAAATCCCAAATTCCTTAAATCTCAAATTCCACAATGAGGCATGTGATCTTGGGATTTTCCTTTATCCTAGCAACTTTAGTTCTTCTTTTCAATAGAGATCATAACACCAATCCTGATTATCACAAAATATCATTTAAATAATCAACTGACATATATTTAGTGGCTTTAAATTATAAAAAAGTTATTTACTGAAGATTGTCAAGAACTATACTAATCTGAGCTGGGGTTTAGTTCAGTTGGTAGAGTGCTAGTCTGCACTCTATGAGGACATGGGTTTGATCCCCAGCACTGCAAAAACAAGAGGACATGGCAATACACTCCTGAAGCAATCCCAAAACAATCAGCCGTTGAAAACCCTATGAGGGTTTCTATGAGTCGGACTCTACTCAATGGCACCTAACATCAACAACAACATACTAATCAAGTTTTAATTTTTTAAAACGTGAATGACTTTAGTACATTTGCCACAGCATGCTTCAGAATGCCTTAGTTCTAAAGCTTATTGATAGTTATTGTAGAAGAAAATTTCCCTTTTTAAATTAGTTTGGAGAAATCATATTAAATTAATTTAAACAAGTTTCTTTAAGTTCGTTGTTTTCATAGCCTCTAATATATTAATGTGCATTGGAGGTCTCCAAGATAATACAGTAAGCAGAATTTTTCCTTTGTATTTCAAAGATACCTCTTAGGACTATTGTTCTTTGCATGAACTTAAGGAAATTTCTGTTTTATCACTAACTCAAACTAATTCCAATAAAGCATAATCTACAGCATGAAAAACTTGTGGGAGATAGAAGTAAATGGAGGTTAAGAATTAAATACCTATATCTTCTCAACCTACTTATATAACATTTTCCTTTCATTATTTAGAATTTTAAACTTTTTTCCAACTTTAATTCTGATTTTTAAAATAATGATCTCCTAAATTTTATGTATTGTTTTCTTATCTTTCTTTATTCCCATTCATTCATTTTCCTGTAGGTATTTTAGAACTGTCTTCGGAAAAGTAATATTCTGTTTCCTTATCACAAACTCCTCAACATCTTCCCCATAAAATAAGTATGAGACAGAAAGAAAATTATATATCATATCAGTAAGCACTCAGGTTATAAAAAATGTGGAATAATGTAGCCAATAAAAATTTTGAACTTAGTGATTTGGAAATAAACTATAGAACAATGGTTTATTTTTGCCACAAATTTAATTCTTTCAAGCAAACGTGAAATCAGAAGGAGAGAAAAGCTACAGGCTTTTCTGTGGAAAGATTTATGTCATGTGGTATTCTGACAAGGATGTGGAATGCACCTGGAGAATACAATGGAACTAAAGGCAGCCCATACCTGCTAGGCACCTATTCCTGAATTGAGCTAACAAAGACTATTCCAATGGGCTTAGAAAAATAGAAATCATGGCAAGGAAATAAAAGCTTACCTACAGGTGATTATTGTGCATTCTGGAATGAGGCAACAATGATCTCTCAAAAAGTGGACTGAAAGTGATCTGACAATTTTTGTTGAATGCCAAAGAGACTTTGTATAACACTTTATACATTGGGCAACACTTCTAAGGTCCAATCACTGCAAAAGCAGTAAAAAGATTATTTTTTCCAGTTTAGACATTCAAATAATGCTGTCAAATCCTCTTCTCTTCTGCAAAAGGTTAGGAGGGAGGAAAAGATACAATTACACAGTTTCCTGACAAACTGCTTCCAAATTTCTCTTCTAAATCAGCCCATGCCTTTGTAATACCTACAATCATATAAGCATAGGATTGCATTAGTCACTTTATAATGGGCAAAACAGTCACTTGTCAATTCTTATTTGATCTTTCATGGCATTTTGATACTGTTAAATTTCTGCCAACTCAGTGAAACATCTTTCTCCACCAAATTCCCTAAATTTGTTTTTCTTTTTCTGTTTAGTATTTTTGTTTCCTTTTTTGGTTCCCACATGCAGAGGGTTGAATTAATTATAGCCCTCATTATTATCCATAGGTTAACATTTCCCTTTTTTTCAAGGCTATATCCACTATAGATGCGCACATGCTCACATACAGTGTTGTTTTTGTTATTTGCAATCAAGTAATGCTCATTTATAGCTTTGTATCATTTTATCCCTATTCTGGATTCCCATTCTCTTAGCTTCCAAAGGCAAATAACATAATATGTTTTATATATTTCATTGTATTGGTATAATACATGTAGTTTGGGTAATTTACATTTTTAATTTACTTAACTAATTTTGCATTGAAGGGCTGGGATTTAACTCAGTTGGTAGAGTACCACTCTGCAGTCTCTGAGGTCCCGAGTTCAATTCCCAGCACCGCAAAAAGTGGGAGAAGGGTATGGCCATCCACTCCCAAGGCAATCCCGAAACAATCAGCTATTGAAAACCCTAAAAGGGTCGCTATGAGTCAGACACGACTTGATGGCACCTAACAACAACAACAACAAATATTGCATTAGACATCTTGCATTTACCTCCTGTTTTTACTTTTCACTAGTTGTTTAAAATCCAAATATGTTCTTTGAATACATTTAATTAGTTCCATCTAACTACTGAATAGCATTCACAGCTTTTGTGATGTTGTGCCACATTAACAAACGTCATTTGAATTCCAGTAACATAAAAACAAAAGTTGACTTCTTATTTTCATTGAACATTGTGTCTGCTCTCTCTCCTAGTCACACTGGGCTTGAGGTTTAAGTAAGAGCTCCTGTCTAGGACATAGCCATTCACACAGCAGAAGGAAAAGAGATGCAGTAGAAATGTGCTGCACTTAAAGCTTCTGCTTAGAAAGGATACAAGTTGTTTTCACTCATATTTCAATGGTCAAGTGAAGTCACATTTCCAAGTGTAACACAATTTGGGTGGGAAATATAATCCTCTTAAAGGATGGGCCCAATGAGGAGGATCTCATGAGGAATACCTTGAAAATTTTGACAATAGCACATCTACAATGCATGCTATGAATGTACCATACTATCCATTTCCCCCTGCAATAGCAGCAATTTTTCACCAATCCCTCACTTTCATAAATGGCAATTTGATGCATACCCTTTGCTTGTCCCCTAAATATCACCTGAGCATTTCTTTAAATTCAGAAATGAAATATCTGAGTTACAACCACGTAGTAGAATTGAATAAAAAAAAAGTGCTATTGCTCTGCAAGGTGACTACAAAAGGCCACATTTCACAGGCGGTACACAAAAGAACCTGATTTCCTACATTATACCCCCAGTAATCATTATCTAACTTAGTAATTTTTGAAAATTTGATGGATAAAGTATAATAATTCAGTATTTTTAATGTGTATTTTTGTCATCACTGAGTGATTTGAATGCCTATTCACTATTCATGTAAATTTTGCTTGTACCTTAAATTTCTGATGTGCTTTTGCTCATCTTTCATGCCCCAATGTTTCTAAATAATTTATTGTTTCCTAGGATTTTTCCTTGGTGTTTTTTATTTTTTTCTGTTTTGTTTTGCTTCTGTTTTTCTAACTGCTGAGGATCAAACCCAAGGCCTTGCTCGTGGTAGGTAATTGCTCTAACACTGAGCTACATTCCCCGTTCCAATCCTTGGGATTTCTTGATCCATCTGCTAGATGTTGTCCATAGAGGCTCTCATTCCATTCTCATATCTTCAACCAAAAATTAATATAAATAGTCCTCATATTTATCTCTTCTTTCACTCCCAACTATTATCAATCACCTCTCTTTTGTCTGCTGAATTCTAACAGTTATTTTAATATGTCTTTCTTACCTCTGGTAGCTCTCTAGTTATAATCCTCCCACGGGCATTAGTAACAAAGCGATTTCAAAAAACCCAATGTTGATCATATAATTATATCGCCTTAAAAGTAGTAATGGTTTTCCACTTTCTTAAGGAAAAGTATCAAACTTCTTGGCATGGTAGATATGAAGTTACATGATCTGACCACACCTACCTTAAAAGCTTCTTCTCCAGGCATTTCCTAACACATATCCTTGCTATTCTTGTTCTTGGGGGCATTGAGTCATGTCCAACTTATACCAACCCTATTTACAACAGAATTAAACACTACCTGACACTGTGCCATGCCTGGGACTTATTGTCACTGCTTCTCTGTTATTCATAGGGTTTATAATGTTTTGGGATGGGCTGCTGGGTCCTTCTGCCAAGCCTACAGCATCAAGTATTCCCAGGCAGTCTCCCATTCAAGGACTATCCAGGCCCTGCACATACCCTAGAACACAGTAATACAGATTATTTGCCATAGCGTAAATTGTTGTTGTTGTTGTTAGGTGCCGTCGAGTCGAGTCCGACTCATAGCTACCCTATGTACAGGAGATCAAAACACTTCTCTATTCTGGGCCAGGCAAACCATCTTATTTATGTTTAAGCCCATTGTTGCAGACACTGTGTCAATCCACCTGGTGGAGGGATTTCCCCTTTTGCGTTGACCTGACACTCTTCCAAACATGATGTCCTTCTCCAGGGATTGTCCTCTCCTGACTACATGTCCGAAATATGTAAGATGCAGTTTGGCCATTTTTGCTTCCGAGGAGCACTCTGGTTGTACTTCTTCTAGGGCAGATGTGTTGGTTCTTTTGGCAATCCATGGTATAGTCAATAGACATCTCCAGCACCACAATTCAAAAGCATCAATTCTTTTTCTGTCTCTCTTGTTCAATGTCCAGCTTTCACAACCATATGATGCCACTGAAAATACCATGGCATGAGTCAGACGGACCTTCGTCTTCAATGTGACAGCTTTGCTTTTCAATACTCTAAAGAGATCTTTTGCACAGCTTTTCCTAGAGCAATGCGTCTTTGGATTTCTTGACTGCTGCTTCCACGGGTGTTGATTATAGAGCCAAGCAAAGCAAAATCTTGGACAACATCAATCTTTTCTCCATTTAATGTGAAGTTGCGTGCTGAGCCAGTCGTAAGGATTTTTGTTTTGTTGATGTTTAGTCCTAACCCATATTGAAGGCTATGATCTTTGATCTTCATCAGTAAATGTTTTAAATCCCCTTCATTTTCAGCAAGCAAAGTGGTGTCATCTGCATAACGCAGGTTGTTAATGAGTCTTCCTCCAATCTTGATGCCACGTTCTTCCTCATAAAGTCCAGCTTCTCGGATTATTGGCTCAGCGTATAAATTGAAGAGATAGGGTGAAAGTATACAGCCCTGACGCACACCTTTCTCAACTTTAAATCACTCAGTGTTTCCTTGTTCTATTCGAACAACTGCCTCCTGGTTCGTGTACAGATTTCTCATGAGCACAATTAGGTGTTCTGGTATTCCCATTTTCTGAAGTGTTATCCATAATTTGTTGTGATCCACACAATCAAATGCTTTTGCGTAGTCAATAAAACATAGATAGACATCTTTTTGATATTCTCTGCTTTCAGCTAATATCCACCTGACATCAGCAATGATGTCCCTAGTTCCCCGCCCTCT